>JAEOAD010002347.1:0-26942 GCA_036365145.1 Orientallactaga sibirica | reverse complement strand
CCTGCCTCCAATACACTGCTCACTGACTGCAGCTGTATTAAGCTCTGATCTAGGTTTTTAGGCCAGAGATGGAATCTTCCCAAGCTTTGGATGTTTTGTGTGGTAATGCTGGGGCTTACTGTCCACCTAGATTGTTCTTTTCCTTCGATCTGTTTTCCATATGACAGGTCCTCCTCTCTAGAATGTATCTGCTTTGGGTCATTTCCTATGACTTTATTTAGAAAGTTCACTTTACAGCACAATCTCAAGAGCATGGATCCAGTTGGAGCTTTCATAGCTGCTACAGAAACAAGTTGCCTGAAAATGTAATGACCCTTTATGCAGTCTTGCTTCACAAACTGAATCCTTAAATGTTGGTTATTCTGGGTAACTGGCTTGTCTTCTATGTTGCATGTTAGTTTTCATCAAATATATGAGAATTATCATTCATTTATCTATCTATCATCTATCCCATGCTGGCTTTGAACTCCTTATCCTCCTGCCTCTGCCTCTTCAGCAATTTCCTGCCAGTGTGCACCACCACAACCGACTAGCTATCATCTATCAGCTGACTTCCACCATATATCTACCCAAACAACAAGATCAATAGTGAATGTTAGGAAATGACCAGAAATATTTTAGTTTGCTTTTATAGATATGAACTAGGAAGACAAATCTGAGGTGCATAACTAGACCACAAGTGTACTTCAATAGTTGAGATTTTCAGGTTTCAATTTTCCAGCTCTATGTCACTCAGACTTTGTAGCTGTCCTTTGCTTTTGGTATGTGTCCTTCTGGATTTCATATACTCACCAACTTTTGCATGCTAAGAGTTTTGTTTTTTTTTTTTTTTTGAGGTAGGTTCTCACTCTTACCCAGGCTGATCTGGAATTCACTCTATTCTCTTTGTTGTCTCAGGTTGGCCTAGAACTCATAGCAGTCCCCTACCTCCACCTCCCAAGTGCTGGGGTTAAAGGCATGTACAACCATGCCTGGCTCCGAGGGCTCTTTTATCTTTAATCTATTAAGTTAGCTTCACTTGAGTCTTACAATTTTCTTGTTCCTCAGTATCCTTTTCTCTCTTTGTTCTTTTTACACAATTGACATTTTATGTCATATTTCTGAAGGATGGGAATCAGAGATTAAAGTATCAGAATGGTGGAATTCTCCCAAACGCTCTTCTCTCCTTGGCTTATACATGATCAGCTTCTAACTGTGCCTTCTTTCATCTTTTCTGCATATTCTTCTGATTCTAAAATTCAGTACAGCAAGGGAGGTGCTGGGAGCAATAATCTATCTTCCTTAAAAGGAAGAAGGGAGAGTAGTGATGGTGAAAATTTTATTTTTTCTATTAAAATAATCCTATTCCAGAACTTCTGAATTTAATTCAAAGGAGATATAATTAAAATATTCATACATGTGTTATCCTATTTTTTGGAGAGAGACACAGAGACAGAGACAGAGAGAGAGAGAGAGAGAGAGAGAGGGAGAGAGAGAGGAAGACAGAGATGGGCGCCAGCAGTGTCTCAGCTGCTGCGAAAATAGATGTGTGCTCCCCCTTGTGGTCAAGTGCAGCATATCACTTTGCATCTGGCTAAACGTGGGACCTGGATTGGAACTGCTGGAGACTGGAACCAGTGTTCTTAGGCTTAGGAGGCAGGCACCTAACCCCTCTCTCCAGCCCTGTTATCCTTTTTAACAAACTATTTAAAATAAAGTACACAAGAATTCTATTTTCTGTTAAACTGGAAACTTTTTAATGAAAGGAGCATATATATACTTTTTATTTTTATATTTTGTTTATTTTTATTTATTTATTACATTGAGAGTGACAGAGAGAGAAAGAGGCAGATAGAGAGAGAGAGAGAGAGAGAGAGAGAGAGAGAGAGAGGGCCTCCAGAGCAAACAAACTGACGCATGTCAGGACCTCCAGCCACCTGAACAAAACTTAGACTCACAGGTAAGCATAACCACTAAGCCATCTCTAACTCTCTAACATCTGGCTTATTTATTTATTTATTTATTTATTTATGAGTCCTGCCACTGAAAATCAAATGTGCCCTTTGGCTTTATCCTGGAGAATCAAATCCTTTGGCTTTATAGGCAAATGCCTTAACCACTAAGCCATCTCTCCAGCCCCTATATATACTTTTTGAAAGGAATTTTATTCTATATAACAGGTTATATACTCTTATCCCTTCACCCCATGCTCCTGTTACCCTGGGGGACCTCCTCAGTGGGGTTATGATGTTCACTGTGGGATCATGAAGGCCTTAGTCAGTCCCTTTGGGGTAGTGGGGGAACCCTGTCTCAGGGTATTCCTACCCACTTTGTGGCTCTAACACAAAGTTGTTCCTTCTTACACAAGGTTGCATGTCTTTTATTTTATATAATTTCTCAAATTACATGGCCCAAGATGTTTCTTACATGGAATTACCACAGAAAAAATTAGCACTTTTTAAAAGAATTTAAACAGAGTCCTATTATGCCACCTGTAGAAGAACACAATAGAAGGCTGTAGTGATTGCTCAGTGGGTAAGGGCAGTTTCTGTGCAAGATGAGTGTCTGAAGGGGCCTGAAAACAGCCCAGTTTGATTCCTTCAGTACCCACATTGAGAGATGGACATGGCCACACATGTCTGTATCCCTGGTCTTGTAGGGAGGAGAGATCTGAGAATTGCTAGGGTTCCCTAAAGGAAAAAATAGTAGTCTATGGGATTAATAAAATACTCCATTTCAAGAAAAATAAAAGAGGTGGACAATGATGTCCTCAGGTGGGTTCTGAAGGTATGCCCATGGGGTGCTTCATCAGCACACATATATGAATATACCTTTACACACACACACCAAATGTTATGCAAAAAAAAGAACAAGGCATGAAGAGTTCACAAGACTTATAGTTTTATTTCCATTTGTATAAAAATTCAACAAGGGCTGGAGGGATGGCTTAGCAGTTAAGGTATTTGCCTGCAAAGCCAAAGGGCCCAGGTTTGATTCCCCAAGACCCATGTTAGCCAGATGCACAAGGGGGTGCATGCATTTGGAGTTCATTTGCAGTGGGTAGAGGCCCAGGTGCACCCATTCTCTCTCTCTCTCCCCCTCTGTCAAGTAAATAAACAAATAAAAATAAAATATAAAAAATGATAAAATAATTAAAAATTCAACAATTTGGGCTGGAGAGATGGCTTTGCAGTTAAGCATTTGCTTGTGAAGCCTAAGGACCCCGGTTCCAGGCTCAATTCCCCAGTACCCACATAATCCAGATGCACAAGGTGGTGCATGCATCTGGAGTTTGTTTGTGGCTGGAGGCCCTGGTGCTCTCTCTCTCTCTCTCTCTCTCTCTCTCTCTCTCTCTCTTCTTTCTATCTCTGTCTGTCCCTCTCAAATAAATAAATAAAAGTAATTTTTTAATTCAGCAACTTATGGTTTGATATGGCAGAATATATTTTTTGGGACCTGTGATTGTTTGATGTATTAGCCAGACTGTGCCACAGGGTACACAGGATGGTGGGATACAGCATTGTGCTTGAGTGGTCTGTAAAAAGATTGCATAGGAACCAGTTGTCTCAGTTAAGCAGACTTACTCTCCCTAACATGGGCCTGAGGGAGATTATTCCCTTACATGCCTGATGGCAGTGCTAGAACAACAGTCTCCAGTCCTCACACTGGAATTAATGCTATTGGATTCCCTTGTTGTCAGGCCTTTAAACTCAGATTTAATTATAGAACCCAATTTCCCTGAGTGTCTTGGCTGCAGAAGATATCATAGGATTTATCAGTCTATAATCCTGTAGGCAGAATCCTCATAATATCTGTCTGTCTGTCTGTCTGTCTGTCTGTCTGTCCTGCCTCTACCTGCCCATTTATCTATCTACTCCATGTGTTCACACTAGTCCCATCATTTATATCCTGAAAAAGCAACTAGAAGGGTGATGGCCAGAGCTGGGAGTCTTTTTTTTTTTTTTTTTAATTCTGAGGTTTTTTTTTTTTTCAGTGCTAGGAACCAAACACAGGACCATATAGGTACCAGGCACATTGTCTTCCACTGAAGTATACTCCCAGCCTCATCTTAATCAGGTTAAACACAGATCAATGCTTTTAAGTACATGTACAGTACTATGAGGAAGGAGTCAGTCTTTTAACTATGTCATCTTCTGTACTTCTGAACATTTTATTGTTGTACTAACTGTAAGTGTGCACTTCAACCTCTACATACACTTTAGAATGTAAAGCATGTTAATATTTTATATAACTAGTTAATGGTAGTTATTGACATCATTGATTTTTTTTTTTTTTTTTTGTTAATATTTTATATAAGTAGTTAATGGTTTTTGAGGTTTTGGTAGGATCTTGCTCTAGCCCAGACTGACCTGGAATTCACCACATAGTCTCAGGCTGGCCTTGAACTGACAACAAACCACCAACCTCTCCCTCCCTGAGTGTTGGGATTAAAGGCATGCACCACCATGCCTGGCTAACATTACTGACTTTTAAAACTTTTTATTTTAGAAACCCTTATAGCACAAATGTAAATATGGAAATTCAAATGAGAATAGTTCTACAATTCTAGATCAGCAAACTTTTTATTTCATAATAAAACATCTAAAAACAACAAAACCTCATCCCTTAGTAATTGCTATGAAAATACTATAATTTGATTCCCAGAATAAACACTAATATATGAGCTTGTCAGGTTTTGACATTCATAGTAAGATACTAAGGATTGTGTTCCAATGAATTAACAGTCTGCAACTGTTATTAATTAGACATTAGTTTTTCACATATGCTAAGGCAAAAACTATACTCTGTAAACATTGTATAACTGTTAAGTCTTATTGTCTCAAACTTGAACATAATTTTAAATTTCCAAAACTTGAATGTATAAACTTATTATATAGGATGTTCCCAATGATTAAGTTGATTCTAACACACAAAAAAAAAAATGTAAGGACTTTTCTGTTGTTGGAAATGACTAGTTAGATTTGTTTATTTTAGCTCACATATAACAACCTCAGGAATGAGGGTTTTTTTATTTTAACAAAGAACTAGGATTTAGTAGTTACAGCAATAATAATCTAGTCTTGTACTCAATAAAGAGTGCTGTTTCCAACTTCTGGTTAAGATGACAGCATAGGAACCATGCCAAAACAGCCTAGGGGAGAAAAAGCAAAAAGAAAACAAAACAAAAAACAGCAAAATACACTCTTCTACTAAAATGTGAGGTGTATAGTAAATTATCAACTGCAGCAGAGAAGTAGGAGAAATCCAGAGCATTGAGAGCCCACAGAAGCAAGCAGAAGCAGATCCAGCAGTGGCAGGGAGTTCCATGCAGCTACAGCCTCCAGGCTCCATGTGAGCCACAGGATTTTAAAGCCAGGTAAGGGGATTTTCCAATCACACCAGCCTCCACACAAACTCAAGAAACATGGAAAAGACCAACGGAGCAGCTTGGGAGGAAGAGGATCACATGGACCAGCAGGTGGACTTTAGCCACCATCCACAGCCTCCCTTTCCCCACCACCAGCACAAGCGCCAGCAAGCACCAGAGACCTGGGGAAGGGAGCTCACTTACACAGCACCCAGAATGATCAGAGCAGTGACCCATGGACCCAGCCAGCCTTCCTGAGCCCACAACACAGCAAAGAAGGACCCAAGTGGCTGTGTAGCATAGCTGAGATCAAAGCTGTCCCAAAAGGTAACTGGGATTACACTAGGTCAGTACCTGTAAAATAAGCCTAGTATATAGGCTTGCATCAGAAGGGCTAATTGCACCATCCATGTCAGAGTAAATTATATGTTAATCTTATGGATGGTCAGATTTGACATTCTTAAATAAGCTATATTTTGGGATGCTCATTTGTTGCTTCCTAATTTATATTGCCTTTGTTTCCTCTTCTATCATTCGTTGGGGAAGGGTCTCACTTGGTCACAAGCTGACCTTGGAACCCTCTACAGACCAGAAATCTTAGCCTCCCAGTTGACAGGAATAAGGGTGTGGGGCAACACACATGCTTAGGGACTGTGACTTTGTTAGAGGATCTGTTTGTCATAATACCTACTTTTGCACAAATACTCTGTGCTGTTTTTCATTGAATGGGTACATTGTTTAGTTAAGTTTTTAGAGTTTGTCTGTATTGTGTTCCATTCAGCCTACTTGAATACTCTCATAGCAGGCAAACCCAACACCTAGGGTCACTTTTGTGGTTACCCTGAGTGTCTTAAGAGCCACACCTAGCACCTTAAGCTCCTACCCTGAAGATATATAACATCAGATTGATTGAAACATCTAATATTACTGCAGATAATTTGAAAACCCAAGCATTAAATGTAAAAATCTCTACATTATAATACAAGAAACACAAAAAATTAAGACAATATAAATCCATCAAAAAAGTATTAATGCATCAGAAATGACCTTCAGTAAGATTGAAGTAAAGGAAATGCCTGAGAAAGATTTCAAAAGAATGATTATAAATATGTTCAAAGAACTCAAAGAGGAAATCAAAGGAATCAAAAAAAAACAGGAAACAAATTTAATGAAATAATAAGGTCAATACTAGACACAAATTAGGAAAGACAAAGTAATAGGAAGATATTGATGGGAATTTCAAGATATGTTGGACACTATGAAAAGATCAAACATAAGAATTCAGGGTATAGTAGAAGGAGAAGAATTTCACTCCAAAGGTATAGTAGGTGTTCAACAAAATAATACAAGAAAACTTACCCCAAATTGGGAAAGAGATGCCAATGCAGATACAGGAAGCCTTTAGAACACCAAACAGACAAAACCTGGAAAGAACTTCTCCCTGCCATATTATAATTAAACTACCAAGCATACAAACCAAAGAAAATATATTGAAAGCAGCTAGAGAGAAAAAGTAAGTGACCTACAAAGGCAATCCCATCAGAATCACAGCAGATTACTCAACACAAACTTGAAAAGCCAGAAGGGCTTACAGTGATGTGTTCATAGTTCTGAAAGGTAACAACTGTCAACCAAGGTTACTTTATCCTGCAAAGCTATCCACTCAAATAGATGGAGAAATAAGGATATTCTACAACAAAAGCAGACCAAAGGAATATTTGAAGACAAAACCATGTCTACAGAAAATACTTGAAAGGATCCTCCATGCAGAAAAGAAAGAAAAGCACACATATAAGTAACCTGGAAAAACCAAAACATACTCCAATGTTTGTTAACAAAAGAGAGCAAAGGTAAAACTGGAAGAACTAAAACAAGAAAAATGGCAAAAATAAACACACACTTTTCAATAATAACTTTTAATATCAATATCCTGAATGCCCCAACCAAAAGACATAGGTTTGCACACTGGGTTATAAATCAGGACCCTTCAATTTGTTGCCTCCAAGAAACTCACCTTTCTACAAAGGATGGACACTATCTTAGGGTGAAAGGTTGGAAAACGGTGTTTCAAGAAAATGGGCCAAAAAACAAGTAGGGGTCACTATCCTAATATCTGAGAGGGTAAACTTCAGACCAGCATTAGTTAGGAAAGATAAGGAAGATCACTTTATATTGATTAAAGGAATGTTCCAACAGGAGGACATTACAATCCTAAACATATATGCACCTAACATGGGGGCTCCCAATTTCATCAAACTATTAGAACTAAGGTCACAGATAACACCACACACACTTGTAGTGGGTGACTTCAACACCACACTCTCACCAATTGACAAGTCATCCCAGCAAAAAATAAACAGATGCTTCTGGATTAAATGAGGTCATAGAACAAATGGACCTAACAGATATATACAGAATATTTCATCCAAATCCTGAAGAATACACATTATTTTCAGTAGCACATGAAACATTATCTAAACTAGACCATATATTAGGACACAAAGCAAATCTTAACAAATATAGGAAAATTGAAATAATTTCTTGCACTCTATCAGATCACAATGGGATCAAACTACAAATCAATACAAGAAAACATACACAAAATTATGGAAAATAAACAATACACTACTAAATGATACATTCATCATTATAAATGAAGAAATCAAGAAGGAAATAAAAAAAATTCATGGAGTCAAATGATAATGAGAACACAACATACCAAAACCTTTGGAACACAATGAAGGCAGTCCTAAGAGGGAAATTTATAGCTTTAAGTGCCTATGTTAAGAAATTAGAAAGGTCACAGGTAAACAACTTAATGCTACACCTTACAGCCTTGGAAAAAGAAGAACAAGGCAAACCAAAAATCAGTAGATGGGAAGAAATAATAAAGATTAGGGCAGAAATTAATGAAATAGAAACCAAAAACCAATCCAAAGAATCAATTAAACAAAGAGTTGGTTCTCTGAAAGGATAAACAAGATTGATAAACCCTTAGCAAATCTGACCAAAAGAAAGAGAGAACAGACACAAATTAATAAAATGAGAGATGAAAAAGGCACTATTACAACAGATACCAGAGAAATTAAAAAAATCATAGGGACATACTATAAGAACATATACTCCACTAAGTTTGAAAATCTGAAAGAAATGGATGATTTCCTTGATTTATATGACCTACCTAAATTAAATCAAGATGAAATTAACCACTTAACTAGACCTATAACAAGTATGGAGATCCAAGCAGTTATTAAAAAATCTCCCAACTAAAAAAAGTCCAGGTCCAGATGGATTCAATGCTGAATTTTACTGAACCTTCATGGAAGAACTAACACCAGTGCTTCTGAAACTTTTCCATAAAATAGAAGAGGAAGGAATCCTACCAAACTCCTTCTATAAAACCAGCATCATCCTGATCCCCAAACCAGACAAAGATAGCACCAAAAAGGAAAATTACAGAACAATATCCCTCATGAACATAGATGCAAAAATTCTCAACAAAATATTGGCAAACAGAATACAAGAATATATCAGAAAGATCATTCACCCCAACCAAGTAGGCTTTAATCCAAAGATGTAGGTATGGTTCAACATATGCAAATTGATAAATGTAATACATTATATAAATGGACTGAAGGACAAAAATCACATGATCATCTCATTAGATGCAGAAAAAGCATTTGAAAAAAATCCAACATCCCTTCATGATAAAAGTCCTACAGAGACTGGGAATAGAAGGAATATATCTTAACATAATAAAGGCTATTTATGACAAACCCACAGCCAACATAATACTAAATGGAGAAAAACATGGAGCTTTTCCACTAAAATCAGGCACAAGACAAGGGTGTCCACTATCCCCAATTTTATTTAATATAGTACTGGAAGTCTTAGCCATAGCAAAAAGGCAAGAGACATTCATAAAAAGGATACAAATTGGAAAGGAAGAGATCAAGTTATCATTATTTGCAGATGATATGATTCTATACATAAAGGACTCTAAAGATTCTACCAGCAAACTGTTAGAGCTGATAAACACCTATAGCCATGTAGCAGGATACAAAATAAACACACAGAAATCAGTAGCCTTCCTATATGCTAACAACAAACACACAGAGGATGAAATCAGAGATTCACTCCCATTCACAACTGTATCAAAAAAATAATAAAGTACCTTTGGATACATGTAACCAAGGAAGTGAAGGATCTCTACAATGAGAACTTTAAAACACTCAAGTGAGAAATTGCAGAAGACACTAGGAAATGGAAAAACATACCTTGTTCTTGGATTGGAAGAATCAATATTGTGAAAATGGCAATCCTACCAAAACCAATCTACACATTTAATGCAATCCCCATCAAAATTTGAACAGCATTCTTCACAGAAATAGAAAAAACAATCCAAAAATTCATTTTGAAGCACAAAAAACCCTCAAATATCTAAAACAACTTTGAGCAACAAAAATAAGGCTGGTGGTATCACCATACCTGATTTTAACCTACATTACAGAGCCATAGTAACAAAAACAGCATGGTACTGGCACAAAAACAGACATGATCAATGGAACAGAATAGAGGACCCTGATGTAAATCTGGGTAGCTATAGACACCTGATCTTTGACAAAAATGCCAATAATACTCATTGGAGAAACTCTTCAGCAAATGGTGCTGGGAAAACTGGATATGTATCTGTAGAAGGATGAAAATACATCCTTATGTCTCCCCATGCACAAAAATCAAGTCCAAATGGATCAAAGACCTTAATATCAGACCTGAAACTCTGAAACTGATAGAGGAAAAAGCAGGGGAAATCCTTCAACATATTGGTCTTGGCAAAGACTTTCTGAATATAACCCCAATTGCTCAGGAAATAAAACCACAGATCAACTGCTGGGACCTCATGAAATTACAAAGCTTCTGTACAGCTAAGGACACTGTGAATAGAGCAAAGAAGCAACCGAGAGAATGGGAGAAAATCTTTGCCAGCTATACATCTGACAGAGGGTTACTATCTGGGATATACAAAGAACTCAAAAAATTAAATAATAAGAAATCAAACAACCCAATTAACAAATGGGCTATGTAACTAAATAGAGAGTTCTCAGAAGAAGAAATAAAGATGGCATATAAACATCTAAAAATGTTCTATATCCCTAGTCATCAGGGAAATGCAGATTAAAACTACATTGAGGTTCCATCTCACTCCTGTCAGATTGGCTACCATCATGAAAACAAATGACTATAAATGCTGGTGAGGATGCAGAAAAAAGAGGAACCATTCTACAATGTTTGTGGGAATGCAATCTGGTCCATTCCCTTGTGGAAATTAGTGTGGAGGTTCCTGAGACAGCTAAATATAGATCTACTTTATGACCAAGCTATACCACCCCTAGGCATAAATCCTAAGGACTCGTCTCACTACTTTAGATACTTGCTCAACCATGTTTATTGCCACTCTTTTCACAATAGCTAGGAAATGGAACCATCCTAGATGTCCCTCAACTGATGAGTGGATAATGAAGATGTGGCACATTTACACAATGGAGTTCTACTCAGTGATAAAGAAAAATGAGGTTATGAAATTTGCTGGAAAATGGATGGATCTGGAAAATGGATGGATCTGGCCTTAGTGAGGCAACCCAGGCTCAGAAAGCCAAATGTCACATGTTCTCTGTCATATGGGGATCCTAGCTACAAATGATTGGACTTCTTTGTGAGTAAAAATAAAACTCAGTAGCAGAAGCCAATAAGCTAGAAAGGGGACATAAAGGGAATAGAAAGGGAGGGAGGGGGGACTTAATAGGATGGTATTGTATATATGTAAGTAGAAGAACATATCAATGGGGGTAAAAAGGCTTAAGTGAGGTCAGAGGAAGAGATTGAGTAAAGAATGGTGGAGGGAAGGCTAATCAAAATATAAGAGGATATAAATAAGTCATATGGAAACCTACTTTTCTGGACAATGGAACACTCAGGAGCCAAAGATTTTTACTAGAAAATTTTCGTGCCAGGGAGGGGATATCTTCCAGTGAGTTGTTGGCTAGGGAGGTCACAGATACACCCAAAACATTATAGACCATTGCTGAGGCCCTTGGTTTCCCACCAGGAATAGACAGTAAGACCCTATTGCTGAAGACTCCATATACGTGCGTGACACGTGGGTGGCTGGAGCTGAGCTGAAAGCCTCCTCCATGTTGACCAGCTGACAGAAAGTTGGAAAAAGATACACTGCACACAGTTCAATTGGAGAGAGAAAACATCAGTGAAGATACTCAACAGTGAACACTGCAACCTTTACATTTGGCCAGCCAGGCCAAATGAGCCAATGGGTGCAATAGTGGCAGGTTTTTTATGGGGGAAACCAACCACTCTCTAATTGGACTAGAGGCCTGCTCCAGGGGAGGGAATACATCCCTGGTACTGAAAACCTACGACAGGAATAGTCATGAGTCCTAGTGGTGTAACTTCTACTGGTATCATACTAAATGTATATACTATGCTCACCAAACGGCCCAGTAAGCACTTCTCTCAATGTCCACACCCATATATTAATGCTACTCTCACTTGTGGTTAGAGAAGCTTCTCTTTTCAGATGGTGGTGACCTTGGGATGACTTGGAAGGCACCATGGTGCTGAGAAGAAGTGACAGAGGGGTGCTCAGCACTCTCAAACCCACCATTCAAGGCTCAGGGTCCATTGCAGAAGAGGGTTTAGAAAGAATGTAAGAGCCAAAGGAAGGGTAGGATGCCTTACAATGTGCTCCTACAGACACAAAATGACCTGGATATCCATGACCTCACAGTGCCAGACACTTCCTACACAAGACCATCATAATAGGAAGAAAAGATTATGACATGAAATTGTAAAGAGGGACTGATTGAGAGGGGGAGGGTATATGATGGAGAGTGAAATTTCAAAGGGGAAATTGGGGGAGGGAGGGAAGTACTATGGGATATTTTCTACAATTAAAGAAGTTGTCAATAAAAAATAAAAATAAAAAATAAAAGAGTAATGTTTCCATTTCTATCTGATTACATTTTGAAATATTAAAACAAAAATTAAAAAATATTCTCCAAATGAATAAACCAGCTGCATGTTTAGACTATCTCAGCCTGTTTTGATCATGTACCTGCTTATGTTTGTGCCATAATCAAGTCTGTTAAAGGAAACTGATAAGGGGGAAATAGAGTTCCACATGATTTAAATAGTAAATTTTCTGCATACCTGCCTAGCACCGTAGTTTCTATAAGGCAGACTGTCTCAGCCTTGTGACCACTGCTGGTCTGCATGAGATGTTTTTCCAAGGCAGATGCTTGATGAATAGTCTATATTCTAAAACACTGTAACATTAATCAGTATTCCAATTTCTCCATTTGCTCTCTTCTCAAAGCTCTTTTTTTAATCTTATATGCCAATCTATTTATCTTAGATATAAGATAATAATATATAATTATATACAACATAATCTTGGGTATATCACTGACTACTTTCCCCTCATTCCTATTCATGGATAAATCTTATGCAAAATCATACAATGAGAATGTTTCCTGTATGTGAAGGCTAGAGATGCTTTTAGTTCAATAGAATCAAAGATTTTAACAGGGGTTCAGAAAGCAAATGGTTTTCAACCAAACCAGTAACTGAATCTATTTAGTTCACTGTGGGATATTAATAGGAGAGTCATTGTAGTTGTACTAAATGCATGTACCAAATATAATTAAATGAAGACCTCATGGTAAAAGGTTTACTGTCATTGTTATATATTTCATTCTTTTTCACTAAACCAAACACATTAAGGAAAAAACAAGTAACATGCATTTAATATGTATCATATAATATAATACAATGTGTATAATATATATAACTCATAAGATAATCTTTTAAATTATTTTTATTTATGTAACAGAGACAGAAAGAGAGTGAGTGAGTATGGCCACACCAGAGTCCTCCTGCCATTGCAAACCACTTGTGCATCTGGATTTATGTGGGTACTAGAGAATCAAATCCAGGCCATCAGGCTCTGTAAGAAAGCACCTTTAATTTCTAAGCCACCTATCCAGTCCCTATAAAAGGATCTTAAGGTGACTTTCCCATTACTTCTTTTCTTCTTGAGATAGGGTCTCTGTCTCCCTCTAGTCCAGTTTGGGCTGGAATTCACGATGCAGTCAGTCTCAGGCTGGCCTCAAACTCACAGTAATCCTCCAAGCTAGGCCTCCCGAGTACTGAGATTAAAGGCATTACGCCACCATTCACAGCCCCACCCATTAAGTCTTGTTGGATTTTACTTTTGGTGATTTGCCTCGAGTTGATTCTATACAGCTAATATTATTCCAAGTCTGCTTTCCAATTATACTTCTTTACATTATAGTAACAAAATATTCCTATTCCCTTCCTCCCATCCTTTGCATTACTGCTGTCATTTATTTTGCACTCATGTACAGTGCTACATTAGCAAATACATTATCTTGAACAAACTGTTAAATGTCACATCAATTAAGGATATGAAATTCTTGGGCTGGAGAAATGGCTTAGCAGTTAAGGCATTTGCCTGTGAAACCAAAGGACCCAGGTTCGATTCCCCAGGACCCACATAAGCCAAATGCATGAGGGGCACATGTATCTTGAGTTTGTTTGCAGTGGATAGAGGCCCTGTCTGTCTCTCTTCTCTCTCCCCTCTCTCCCTATCCCTTTCTCTCTCTCTCTTTCTCTGCTTTTGAATTTTCTTTCAAAGTAGGGTCTTTCTGTAGCCTTGGCTAACCTGAAATTTATGATGTAGTCTGAGGGTGGCCTTGAACTCATGGCCATCCTCCTACGTCTGCCTCCCAGTGCTGGGATTAAAGGTGTGTGCCAGCATGCCTAATTTGAATAATTTTAATGTACAGAATTCTGGGTTAATTTTTGTCTCTTACCACTTGAAATATTTCATTCCATTCTTTTCTTGGTTGCATGACTACTGAAGAGAAGTCAGAATACAATCACCTGTATTCTTCTGTATATAAGATGCCCACTCCCCCATCCCTTGGATTCTTTTAAGATTATTTTCCTCTACCAGTATTTTTGTTTTTGGAACAAGACACAGAGAGAGGGAGAGGAAGACAGAGATGGGTGCACCAGCAGCCTTTTAGCTGCTGTGAATGAAATACAGATGTCTGTGCCCCTTTGTGGTCAAGTGCAGCATTGTGCCCTTGTGTCCCTTTGCATCTGGCTAAACGTGGGACCTGGAGATTGGGACTGGCATTCTTAGGCTTAGGAGGCAGTCGCTTTAACCGCTAAGCCATCTCTCCAGCCCTACCAGTAATTTTTTAGTTCAAATATGATATATCCAGGTTTTGGGTTAATTTTTTTTTTATTTTTCAGTACTTGCAGTTTGGCATTCTTCATGTTCCTGGAGCTATACTTTAGTGACATTAATAGAGGGGATTTCTTAAGTTATCATTACTTCAAACATTGCTCCCACTACTTTCTCCTTTCCTTCCACCTCTTGGATTCCCATTACCTGTAAATCACACATTACATAGTTGCATAGAGCCATCAGATAATATGTTTTCTTCAGGCTTTCTCTTTGCTTTTCAGATTGGAATTTTGTGTCATACCCTCCAGCTGAGAGATTCTTTCTTGGCTATGTACAGCCCATTAATAAGCCAAGCAAAGACATTCTTCAATTAATTCATTGTTTTTGTTCTTTAGTATTTTTCCTTAAATTTTCCATGCATGCACTTTCTTGTTGTATGTTTTTTCCATGTAAAACTTTTCACATACTGTTTTGCAATACCTAATTTCATAATTTCAACATCCATGCCATGTCTGACTTTTTTCCTAATGTTTATTCAGTTTCTTCTATTTTCTGTCTCTTATCAGTACTTGTACTTTTTAGTGGTGGTTGTACATGATAGACTGGGGCAAAGGAACTGTGTCAAAAAGCATTTGTACTGTCTTGGAAAGGCTTATAGGGGGGATAGTGCTTTGTAGCTTAAAGCTAGATAAAGTGTTTTCGAGTACCTAAATGGTGAACTTCCCCAGTGGGACCGGATGGCTGCAGTGCCGAGTGGGGCATCATCCTTTCTCTGGGTAGGTCAGGTTTTGTAGCCACATGCCTT
The DNA here is from genome assembly GCA_036365145.1 of Orientallactaga sibirica. Classification (NCBI taxonomy): domain Eukaryota; kingdom Metazoa; phylum Chordata; class Mammalia; order Rodentia; family Dipodidae; genus Orientallactaga; species Orientallactaga sibirica. Next base: position 11,498 of record JAEOAD010002347.1, on the reverse strand, counting down.
TGAGAACAGAAGCTCAGACAGTACTTCCACCCTCTCACCCATCACCAAAAGCAAGAGGAAAGTTTCTCCAATGGTCATGGCGAGGCCCTTATAGAGCTCCTTATGAAAACTTACAAAGCACCTCGGCCCTGCATATGCACAGTATGACTGGGCCCCTCAGGAGTTGTCAGCTCACACAATTTCACACTCATCCTCCAATATGTGTCAGTTATGCTGCAGTTTTCTCTCCTGACATGGGTTCATTTTTAAGGAGGCTTCTGCTGGGGGCCTTTGCTTAGGCCAGCTGTACTTTCATAGCCTGCCTGTCTCAACTGATGGACAGCTGTTTTCCTGTGATCTCACTGCTTGGACAGATCATTTAAAAAGTGGTGTTTGTGTAGTATGCTTAGTTTTTACCTTCTTGCTGGGATTGGGTGCTGGGCACTGCATTCCTCGTGTGCAGGCTATTCTGCAAGGTTTTCATTTTGTCTTACTAATAGGAATGGAAGGCACTTTAAGTTCAACACACTCATCTTCCTACATTTTCCTCCTTGTCAAAGTTTAAGAACAACTAGTCTAGAAAAATTATAGCACTGTGTGAAACTTATGTCAATTTACAAATGAAATGGCTCACCAGCATGCCACAGGCAGGACATGTTCAGCATGGCAGAGGGCAGAAGGGATCTTCCCAATCAAGGCAGAAGATCTGAGGAAGATACAGTTAAGGAATCAAAGGGATCCTTCTCTCTCACCTTCTTATTTGAAGGAAGAAGTTCAAATAGTTCTAAAACTCAAGTTTCCTGAAGAATACTTTCTTCCTACTTCTCAGATTATTCTTATTAATTCACAGTTACTTAAGAACATTAGTCAACTTCTGTATCAGACATGTGGATGAGATTCAATCACAGTGAAGAAAAAAGAAAACTTGCCTGGCATGGTGGTGCATACCTTTAGTCCCAGCACTCAGGAGGACTGAAGTAGGAAGATTACTGGGTGTTCAAGATCAGCCTGGGCTACAGAGTAAGTTCCAGGTCATGCTTGGCTAGAGTGAGACTCTGCCTTGAAAAAAACAAGCCAAAATTATATTACTAGGCACACTCTACTCTGCAAACAATGAGAATTAAACTCCTATTTTCCACAGAAACATAAGCTATTAGTAGATATTTCTTATTCCATTATAATTGAGCTACAAATTCATCAGCTGAAAGTGAATAAAATGTTACTCAGGTTTTTCTTTAAGCTGTTTTCATGAGGGTACTTCTTCATTTAAGTCTGAAAGATGTTACTTGTACTCAAGATTCATAACACAAATCACAACCAAACTGAATGAATTTTTGTCTCAAATGTACTTTGAACTCCATATGATGTACCTTTAGAGTCTATCACAAGATAGAAATTGTAGCCTCCTCCCTTGAGAAAGTGTGTGTGTGTGTGTGTGTGTGTGTGTGTGTGTGTGTGTGTGTGTGTGTGTTCATGTGTAGATGTTTAGTCTTTGGGAAATTATTTAAACACAAAGGGCTCATTTTTTCAATTTAAAAGCTTGTAACTTTAATTCTCTCCTTTCAGAGAATATGTTCCTATGTTATTATTGTGGTTATTTATTTATTTGAGAGCAATAGACAGAGAGAGAAAGAGACAGAAAGATAGAGAATGGGCATACCAGGGTGTTCAGCCAATGCAAATGAACTCCAGACATATGCGCCATCTTGTGCATCTGACTTATGTGGGTCCTGAGGAATCAAGCCTCGAACTGGGGTCCTAAGGCTTCACAGGCAAGCACTTATCTGCTAAGCCTTCTCTCCAGGCCCTGTTCCTGTTTTTAAGACTCTTAATATATAAACATATCTTTCACAAGTTATAATTTTCACTAAGTTGTATAAAACATAGATATTTGTGACTCTAAGCAAAAAAAAAAACAATTAATTCATTCTTTACTAGATGACAGTCTCATCATTAGGGAACTCCTCTTTCTACTAAATGCAGACATGCTGTGGTAGTTTGAATATAATTTTCACTAATAGTTGTATAAAACATTGCTATTTGCAATGTCTACTGACAATTTTGAATTCCATTGTTTACTAAAATGTGCAAAGGAGTTCATGTGCTGTGTGACCTTTTGGCTGTAGTTTTTGCTCTGTGTGCTGTCAGGCTTTGCTCTCTTGAGGTCCTGTGAAAGCTCTTTCTCCTGCTTTTTTCCCCTGGACTAAATGCAGACATGCAGCGAAAAAGCTCTGTCAGCAGTTCTTGTAATCATAAATGAAGGCCCCTCATTTCAATGACTGTTCCATTAACAAAGTACATAAGGGGATGAGGATGTGTTTCAGTGGTAGACATTTAGGATGGCTGAGGCCTTGGGCTTGATTCCCAGTACCTCCAAAAATTGAGTAATCCAAGTTTCAATGTTCAAATTAATTAACATAACTTTCAGAAAAGGATCATGAGAACAGGAGTCAGGACTTTTACAAATTAATAACAGAATCCACAGGGTTGTGTCTATAGTAGAAACATAAAAAAAACCTCACAGCTATTTCTATAAAGAATTCCACTTTTCTGTCATCTAGAAACAACCACTCACAATGGAGCAGAAGAAGCTCTTGGTGCCAGCATATTATAGGATGCCCATGCCCATCATCATGAGCACTTCCTTCCTTTCTCATGGACAATGACAATACTGTTGATAGAATTTGGTATTTCCATGAGGTTAAATGCTATCAACTGGCATTTCTTGACCCAACAGCTATACCATAGTAAGCTTATGTCCCTTGGCTTGTAGTTCAGAGTGTTTATCTAAGAACCAAGTAATGCTTCAAATGAAGGTTCTACTTGAGAAATTCTTTTAATATAAGATGTATAGAACCTTATTCTATCTAATATAATGTTGAAAATTGCAAAGTTCAGTTACAAAAATCTTATATATTAAAATGTTTCTGAGAAAACATAGGTGCTAAAATGCACATTAGCTATTGAGGTTCTTTTACATGAAATGACACTTTTAAAATAAAACACCTAAAATTCTGAATTTTTAGATATTTTATTGAATTAGAATATTACTTGTGAGTTACAGAATACTATCATGAAGAAACTATGTTCTATTGGTGAGGACCTGCCTCAGAATGCATATATGAAACAAATACTTAAAAAGACTTCAACACTGTTTATAAGGTTTTCTAACAAAGTTATTTATTTATTTATTTATTTATTTATTTATTTATTTATTTAAGAGAGAGTGAGAAGGAGCAAGAAAGAGGCAGATAGAGAATGGGCATGCCAGGGCCTCCAGCCACTGCAAAGGAACTCCGGACACATGCATCCCCTTGTGCATCTGCCCTATGTGGGTCCTGGGGAGTTGACCTGGGTCCTTTGGCTTTGCAGGCAAGTGCCTTAGTCACTAAACCATATCTCCAGCACTAACAAAGTGATTTGTCTTCTTTCCTGACATGAGACAGTGCTAAATCAGGAAATCAGTCAGTTCATGCACTGCACATGGAATACACTCATTTCAAATTCAGTAAGTGGGTAGGTCAATATCCATGAATGAATCCAACTACCTCTGAAGTGAAAAAAAATAAAAATTTGCAAATAAAAAGTGTGTGTGTGTGTGTGTGTGTGTGTGTGTGTGTGTGTGTGTCATGGTGCACTTGTGGAGGTTAGAGGACAACTTCAGTTTCTGGATTCTTATTTTCCACATTATTTTGAGGCATGACTCTTGTTTACCACTGCATTTACAAGGTTAGCTGGCCCACAAGCTTCTAGGTGGTTCTCCTGTCTCTATCTCCCTACCACACACTGGGATTGCAAATGCTCACAGTATACCATCTGATTTTATGTGAGTCTGAGGATCCGAACTCAGGTACTTATGCTTGCACAAAATCTGCTTTAAATACTCAGCCAACTCTCCAGGAGCCCACTTTTTTTTTTTTTTTTTTTTTTTTGGTTTTTTGAGGTAGGGTCTCACTCTGGTCCAGGCTGACCTGGAATTAACTATAGTCTCAGGGTGGCCTCGAACTCTCAGCGATCCTCCCACCTCTGCCTCCCGAGTGCTGGGATTAAAGCCATGCGCCACCACACCTGGCTGAGCCCACATTTTTAAAATAGAGATTATAGATATGTAAGTTTTATTTCTTGCTGATAGCAAGAAGATAATATTCTTTACAGGGGCCCACCGAGTAAAAACATATAACACATGGAGGTTCTGGTTAAGATGGCGGCATAAGAACCACGCCAAAACAGGCTAGGGAAAAAAAGCAAAAAAAAAAAAAAACCAACAGAATACACTCTTCTACTAAAAAGTGAGGTTTATAGTAAATTACAAATGGCAGCAGAGAAGTAGGAGAGATCCAGAGCATCTGGAGCCCGCAGAAGGGGTTCCACAGCTGCAGCGAGTTCTGCGCCCCAGCAGCCCCCAGGCTCCAGCTGAGCCGGCTGAGCCGCAGGACGTTTTTTTGTTTTTGTTTTTGTTTTTGTTTTTAGAGGTAGGGTTTCACTCTAGCTCAGGCTGACCTGGAATTAACTGTGTAGTCTCAGGGTGGCCTCGAACTCACGGCAATCCTCCTACCTCTGCCTCCCAAGTGCTGGGATTAAAGGCGTGCACCACCACGCCAGGCTTGAGCCACAGGATTTTTAAAGCTAGGTGAGGGGATTCTCCACTCACACCAGCCTCCTCGCCAACTCAAGAAACGTGGAAGGAGGATGGCAGAGACTAACGGAGTGGCTTGTGAGGAAAAGGATCGCATGGACGAGCAGACGGACTTCAGCCTCACCTCCCCCACCGCCAGCGCAAATGCCAGCACCAGAGACCTGGGAAAGAGAGCTCACCTACCCAGCATCCGGCATGGCAAAAGCAGTGACCCACAGACACAGCAGGCTTTCCTGAGCCCAAAACACAGCAAAAAAGGACCCAAGCTGCCTTACAGCATAGCTGAGACCAAAACCATCCCAAAAGGTAACTTGGATTACACAAGGTTAGCACACACCAAATAAGCCTGGTCAGATCTGACACTCGTAAATAAGCTATATTTGGGGCTGCTCATCTGTTGCTTCCTGATTTGTAGTGCCTTTGTTTCCTCTTCTGTCAATCATTGGGAAAGGGTCTCACTTGGTCACAAGTTGACTTTGGAACCTTCTACAGACCAGAAATCTTAGCCTCCCAGTTGACAGGAGTAAGGTGTGGCCAACACACATCCTTAGGGACTGTGATGGTATTAAAGGATCTGTTTGTCATAACACCTACTTTTGCACAAATACTCTATGCTGTATTTCATTGAATGGGTACATTGTTTAGTTAAATTTTTTAGAATTTGACTGTATTCTGTTTCATTCAGCCTACTTGAATACTCTAATTAGAAAACCCAAGTATTAAATTAATCCAAAAATGCAAAAATCTCTACATTATAATACAAGAAACACAAAAAATCAAGACAATGTAAATCCACCAAAAAGTTTAATGTATCAGAAATGACCTTCAGTGAGACTGAATTAGAGGAAATGCCTGAGAAAGTTTTCAAAAGAATGATTATATGTTGAAAGATCTCAAAGAGGAAATGAAAGGGTTCAAAGAACTCAAAGACGAAATGAAAGGATTCAAAGAAAACACAGAAAACCAATTTAATGAAATAAGGAGGTCAATACTAGACATAAATTCAGAAATAGAAAGGATAAAGAAAACCCAATTGGAAATACTAGCAATAAAGAGCACAGTCAGCGAAATTAAAAACTCTGTAGAAAATCTCTCTAGTAGAATGGATGAAGGAGAGAATAGAATATCTAAACTAGAATACCAAATAGCAGATCCAATACAGTCTAACAAAGAGAAAGACAAAATAACAGGAAGGTATGAATGGGAATTTCAAGATATTTGGGACACTATGAAAAGATTAAACACAAGAATTCAAGGGATAGTTGAAGGAGAAGAATCTCACTCCAAGGGCAGAGTAGGTGTTTTCAACAAAATCATAGAGGAAAACTTCCCCCAAATTGAGAAAGAGGTGCCAATGCAGATACAGGAAGCCTTTAGAACACCAAACAGACAAAACCTGGAAAGAACCTCTTCCCGCCATATTATAATTAAACTACCAAACATACAAACCAAAGAAAATGTATTGAAAGCAGCTAGAGAGAAAAAGCAAGTCACCTACAAAGGCAAGCCCATCAGAATCACAGCAGATTACTAAACACAAACTTTAAAAGCCAGAAGGGCTTGGAGTGAGGTATTCCAAGTTCTGAAAGATAAAACCTGTCAACCAAGATTTCTTTATCCTGCAAAGCTATCTATCCAAATTGGTGGAGAAATAAGGACATTCCACAATGAAGACAGGCTAAAGGAATTTATGGCAACTAAACCAGCTTTACAGAAAATACTTACAGGAATCATTCATGCTGAAGAGAAAGCAAAAGACACACTACAGGAAATAGGAAAAAATAAACCATACTCAAATAACAGTTAAAACAAGTGAGTAAAGTGAAAACAGGAAGAACTACAAAACAAGAAGAATGGTGAGAGCAAATACATATCTTTCAATAATAACTCTTAATATCAATGGCCTCAATGCCCCAAACAAAAGACACAGATTTGCAGACTGGATTAAAAAGCAGGATCCTACCATCTGTTGCCTCCAGGAAACTCATATCTTTCACCCTTCTTAGGATGAAAGGTTGGAACTAAGTATTTCAAGAAAATGGGCTGAGGAAAAAAGCAGGGGTTGCTATCCTAATTTCTGACAGGATAGACTTCAAACCAACATTAGTGAGGAAAGATAAAGAAGGTCACTTTATAATGATTAAAGGAACACTGCAACAGGAGGACATTACAATCCTAAACATATATGCTCCTAACATGGGGGCTCCCAGTTTCATCAAACAAACACTATTGGACTTAAGGTGAGAGATAATGCCTAACACAGTAGTAGTGGGTGACTTCAATACCCCGCTCTCATCACTTGACAGGTCTACCCAGCAAAAAATAAACAGAGAGGCATCTGCATTAAATAATATCATGGAACAAATGGACCTAACAGATATATACAGAACATTCCATCCAAATGCTGCAGAATATACATTTTTCTCAGCAGTACATGGGACATTCTCTAAAATAGATCATATAATAGGACACAAAGCAAACCTTAACAAATACAGAAAAATTGAAATAATCCCCTGTATGCTATCTGACCACAATGGGATTAAACTGCAAATCAGCATCAAGAAAAACTACAGAGCATACAGAAATTCATGGAGACTAAACAGTACATTATTGAATGACATATGGGTCATTGAAGAAATTAAAAAGGAAATCAAGAAATTCATAGAATCAAATGATGATGAGAATACAACATACCAAAACCTTTGGGACACAATGAAGGCAGTTCTATGAGGGAAATTTATAGCTCTAAGTACCTATATTAAGAAATTAGAGAGTTCATAACTAAACAATTTAATGCTTCACCTTAAGGCCTTGGAAAGAGAACAAGGCAAACCAAAAATCAGTAGATGAGAAGAAATAATAAAGGTTAGGGCAGAAATTAATGAAATGGAAACCAAAAAAACAATAAAAAAAAATCAATGAAACAAATAGTTGGTTCTTTGAAAGGATAAACAAGATTGACAAACCCTTAGCAAATCTGACCAAAAGACAGAGAGAAGAGACAAAAATTGATAAAATTAGAGATGAAAAAGGCAACATAACAACAGATACCAAAGAAATTCAGAAAATCATACAGACATACTTTAAGAATATATATGCCTCTAAGTTTGAAAACCTGAAAGAAATGGATGATTTCCTTGATTCATATGACCTACCAAAATTAAATCAAGATGAAATAAACTATTTAAATAGACCTATAAAAACCACAGAGATCCAAGCAGTCATAAAAAGTCTCCCACCTAAAAAAAGCCCAGGCCCAGATGGATTCACTGCTGAACTTTATCAGACATTTCTGGAAGATCTAACACCAATGCTTCTCAAACTTTTCCATAAAATAGAAAAGGAAGGAATTCTACCAAAATCCTTCTATGAAGCCAGCATCACCCTGATACCCAAACCGGACAAAGACAGATCAAAAAAAAAAAAAAAAAAATTACACACCAATATCCCTCATGAACATAGATGCAAAAATTCTTAACAAAATACTGGCAAACAGAATACAAGAATATATCAGAAAGATTATTCACCCTGACCAAGTAGGCTTTATCCGAGAGATGCAGGGATGGTTCAACATACACAAATCCATAAATGTAATAAACCATATAAATAGTCTGAAGGACAAAAATCACATAGTCATCTCAATAGATGCAGAAAAGGCATTTGACAAAATCCAACACCCATTCATGGTGAAAGTATTACAGAAACTGGGAATAGAAGGAACATATCTCAACATAATAAAAGCTATTTATGACAAACCTACAGCCAACATAATACTAAATGGGGAAAAACTTGAAGCTTTTCCTCTAAATTCAGGAACAAGACAAGGGTGTCCACTTTCTCCACTACTATTTAATATAGTACTGAAGTCTTAGCCATAGCAATAAGGCAAGAGACACTCATAAAGGGGATACGAATCAGAAGGGAAGAGATCAAATTATCATTATTTGCAGATGATATGATTCTATACATAACAGACCCTAAAGACTCCACCAGCAACTGTTAGAGCTGATAAATACTTTTAGCAATGTAGCAAGATACAAAATAAACACACAGAAATCAGTAGCTTTTCTATACACTAACCACAAACGTGCAGAGGATGAAATCAGGGAATCTCTCCCATTCACAATTGCCTCAAAAAAAAATAAATAAATAAATAAATAAATAAATAAATAAATAAATAAAAAATAAATAAAATACCTTGGAATAAACTTAACCAAGGAAGTGAAGGATCTCTACAATGAGAACTTTAAAAAACTCAAGCAACAAATTGCAGAAGACACAAGGAAATGGAAAGATATCCCATGCTCCTGGATTGGAAGAATAAATATTGTGAAAATGTCAATCTTACCAAAAGCAATCTACACATTTAATGCGATCCCCATTAAAATCCCAATAGCATTCTTCACAGAAATAGAAAAAAAATACTAAAATTCATCTGGAAACACAAAAAACCTCGAATAGCCAAAACAATTTTGCATAACAAAAATCAGGCAGGTGGTATAACCATACCCGATTTTAAGTTATACTACAAAGCCGTAGTAACAAAACCAGCATGGTACTGGCACAAGGACAGACGGGTAGATCAATGGAACAGAATAGAAGACCCAAATATTAATCCAGGCATCTACAGCTACCTGATTTTTGACAAAAATGCCAAAAATATTCATTGGAGAAAAGATAGCCTCTTTAACAAGTGGTGCTGGGAAAATTGGACATCGGTATGTAAAAGGATAAACATAGATCCTTGCCTCTCTCCTTGCACAAGAGTCAAGTCCAAATGGATAAGGGACCTTAATATCAGACCTGAAACTCTGAAACTGCTAGAGGAAAAAGTAGGGGAAACTCTTCAACATATTGGAATAGGCAAGGACTTTCTGAATATAACTCCAATTGCTCAGAGAATAAAACCACTAATCAACCACTGGGACCTTATGAAATTACAAAGCTTTTGCACAGCAAAGGACATTGTGAATAGAGCAAAAAGACAACCTCCATAATGGGAGAAAATCTTTGCCAGCTATACATCTGACAGAGGATTAATATCCAGAATATACAAAGAACTCAAAAAACAAAATAGTAAGAATTCAAACAACCCAGTTAAAAAATGGGCTATGGAACTAAATAGAGAATTCTCAGAAGATAAAATACAGATGGCATATAAACATCTAAAAAAGTGTTCCACATCCTTAGTCATCAGGGAAATGCAAATTAAAACCATTTTGAGATTCCATTTCACTCCTGTCAGAATGGCTACCATCAAGAAAACAAATCACAATAAGTGTTGGCATGGATGCGGAAAAAGAGGAACACTTCTACACTGTTGGTGGGAATGTAAGCTGGTCCAGCCATTGTGGAAATCAGTGTGGAGGTTCTTGAGTCAGCTAGAAATAGATGTACCATATGATCCAGCTATAGCACTCCTAGGCATATATCCGAAGGACAACCATGTTTATTGCTGCTCTATTTACAATAGCTAGGAAATGGAACCAGCCTAGATGTCCCTCCACAGATGAATGGATAATAAAGATGTGGTACATTTACACAATGGAGTTCTATTCAGCGGTAAAGAAAAATGAAATTATGAAATTTTCAGGGAAATGGATGGATCTGGAAAGGATTACACTAAGTGAGGTAACCCAGGCTCAGAAAGCCAAACATCACATGTTCTCTCTCATATGTGGATCCTAACTACAAATGTATAAACTTGTGTGTGAACTGGAACCAAAAACATGTACCAGAAACCAGTAAGCTGGTAAAAGGCTATAGGGGAGGGAGGAAAGGGAAGGACTTAAGTGTATGGTATTGCACATATGTAAGTAGAAGAACAAATTACAGGGAGGGAATGGCCTAAGCGAGGCCATGGGAAGAGAACATGTAAAAGAAGGGCAGGGGGAGGGTTAATCTAAATTCAAGATATTGTGAATAAGACTTATGTAAACCTACTATTTTGAATAATGGCACATCTAGAAGCTGTAGACTGTTACTAGAAAATTTTCAGTGCCTGGGATGGGATACCTTCCAGTGAATTGTTGGCCAAGGAGGTCCCGGTAACCTCCAAAACATTAAAGGCTTTTGCCAAAGCCCTTGGTTTCCCTTGAGAATCAGATAGTAAGACCCTATTGCTGAAGACATCTCTTGCCTGAGAAGCAAGGTCACTGAGAAAGCAAGCTGGTGCAGAGCAGAAAACTGTCTCCCTGTAGAACAGCCAACTGAAAGCTGGAAAAAGCTGCACTGCATGCAGCCATATGGGAGACAGAAGTCATCAGCAGTGAAAACAGTGGACACTGAATATTCAAGTTTGGCCATACAGGCTCAATGACTTAACGGGTGCAATAGTGGCATGTCTAGTCTTGGGGTAACCAACTGCTCCATAATTGGACTGAAGGCCCTCTCTACGGGAGGGAATACATGCCTGGTACTGAAAAACCTAAGCAAAAGTCTAGGGCAAGTGAGGTCTTGAACCGTTGGGGTATAAAGCCTGCTCTTGTCTGACTAAATGTATATATTATTCCCACCAAGCTGCCCTGGGGGCACTACACTTAATGTTCATGTTCACATATTAACGCTACTCTCACTTATGGTTAGAGAAGCTTCTCTTTTCAGATGGCGATGACCACTGGGACCTCCAAAAGGCAACATAGTGCTGAGAAGAAGGGATAGAAGAGTGCCCAGCACTGAAATACCTCTGTCATAACCTCCAAGGCTCAGGGACCATTGCGGAAGAGGGGGCGGATAGAATGGAAGAGCCAAAGGAAGGGTATGAGTTCTTACAATGCAACTGCCCAGACAGAAATTGGCCTCGATATCCATGACCTTCCAGTGCCTAGCAATACCATCTCAAGACCCTCAAAATAGAAGAAAAAGATGAGGACATCAAATTAAA
>JAEOAD010000625.1:0-26122 GCA_036365145.1 Orientallactaga sibirica | reverse complement strand
AGTTTATTTCAAGGTATTTTATTTTTTTGAGGCAATAGTGAATGGGAGAGATTCCCTGATTTCATCCTCTGCACGTTTGTGGTTAGTGTATAGAAAAGCTACTGATTTCTGTGTGTTTATTTTGTATCCTGCTACATTACTAAAAGTGTTTATCAGCTCTAACAGTTTGTTGGTGGAGTCTTTAGGGTCTGTTATGTATAGAATCATATCATCTGCAAATAATGATAATTTGATCTCTTCCCTTCTGATTTGTATCCCCTTTATGAGTGTCTCTTCCCTTATTGCTATGGCTAAGACTTCCAGTACTATATTAAATAGTAGTGGAGAAAGTGGACACCCTTGTCTTGTTCCTGAATTTAGAGGAAAAGCTTCAAGTTTTTCCCCATTTAGTATTATGTTGGCTGTAGGTTTGTCATAAATAGCTTTTATTATATTGAGATATGTTCCTTCTATTCCCAGTTTCTGTAATACTTTCACCATGAAGGGGTGTTTGATTTTGTCGAATGCCTTTTCTGCATCTATTGAGATGACCATGTGATTTTTGTCCTTCAGACTATTTATATGGTGTATTACATTGATGGATTGCATACGTTGAACCATCCCTGCATTTCTGGGATAAAGCCTACTTGGTTGGGGTGAATAATCTTTCTGATATATTCTTGTATTCTGTTTGCCAGTATTTTGTTGAGAATTTTTGCATCTATGTTCATGAGGGAGATTGGTCTGGAATTTTCTTTTTGTGATCTATCTTTTTCCAGTTTAAGTATCAGGGTGATGGTGGCTTCATAGAAGGGTTTCGGTAGAATTCCTTCCTTTTCAATTTTGGAAAAGTTTGAGAAGCATTGGTATTAGATCTTCCAGAAATGTCTGACAAAATTCAGCAGTGAATCCATCTGGGCCTGGGCTTTTTTTAGTTGGGAGACTTTTTATAACTGCTTGGATCTCTGTGGTTGTTATAGGTCTGTTTAAATGGTTTATCTCATCTTGATTTAATTTTGGTAGGTCATATGAATCAAGGAAGTCATCCATTTCTTTCAGGTTTTCAAACTTAGAGGCATATATATTCTTAAAGTATGTCCGTATGATTTTCTGAATTTCTTTGGTATCTGTTGTGATGTTGCCTTTTTCATGTATAATTTTATCAATTTTTGTCTCTTCTCTCTTTCTTTTGATCAGATTTGCTAAGGGTTTGTCAATCTTGTTTATGCTTTCAAAGAACCAACTCTTTGTTTCATTGATTTTTTTATTGTTTTTTTTGTTTCCATTTCATTAATTTCTGCCGTAACCTTTATTATTTCTTCCCGTCTACTGATTTTTGGTTTTTCTTGTTTTTCTCTTTCCAAGGCCTTAAGGTGAAGCATTAAATTGTTTAGTTGTGAACTCTCTAATTTCTTAATATAGGCACTCAGAGCTATAAATTTCCCTCATAGGCCTGCCTTCATTGTTTCCCAAAGGTTTTGGTATGTTGTATTCTCATCATCATTTGATTCTATGAATTTCTTGATTTCCTTTTTAATTTCTTCAATGACCCATACATCGTTCAATAATGTACTGTTTAGTCACCATGAATTTCTGTATGCTCTGTAGTGTTTCTTGTTACTGATTTGCAGTTTAATCCCATTGTAGTCAGATAGCATACAGGGGATTATTTCAGTTTCCTTGTATTTGTTAAGGTTTGCTTTGTGTCCTATTATATGATCTATTTTAGAGAATGTCCCATGTGCTGCTGAGAAAAATGTTTATTCAGCAGCATTTGGATGGAATGTTCTGTATATATCTGTTAGGTCCATTTGTTCCATGATATCCTTTAATGCAGATGCCTCTTTGTTTATTTTTTGCTGGGTAGACCTGTCAAGTGATGAGAGTGGGGTACTGAAGTCACCCACTATTATTGTGTTAGGAGATATCTCTGACCTTAAGTCCAATCGTGTTTGTTTGATGAAACTGGGAGCCCCCATGTTAGGAGCATATATGTTTAGGATTGTAATGTCCTCCTGTGGCAGTGTTCCTTTAATCAGTATATAGTGTCTTTCTTTATTTTTCCTCACTAATGTTGGTTTGAAGTCTATCCTGTCAGAAATTAGGATAGCAAGCCCTGCTTTTTTCCTCGGCCCATTTCCTTGAAATACTTTTATCCAACCTTTCACCCTAAGAAGGTTTCTATCTTTTATTGAGAGATGAGTTTCCTGGAGGCAACAGATGGTAGGATCCTGCTTTTTTAATCCCGTCTGCAAGTCTGTGTCTTTTGGTTGGGGCAGTGAGGCCATTGATGTCGCGACTGCCTCGACCAGCAAGGAAGACGCAACACTTGGACTCTTCTTTCAGCAGTTTATTCAGGAACCTTGAACAATCTTCTGACTGACTGACTGACTGACTGACTGACTGACTCACTCACTCACTCACTCACTCACTCACTCACTCACTGCCTGACTCACAGACTCACTGACTCACTGACTCACTGACTCACTCACTGACTGCCTTACTGACTGACTGACTGACTCACTCACTCACTCACTCGCTCACTCACTGCCTGACTGCCTCACTCTCTGACTCACTGACTGCCCTCACCCATTCACCGACTGCCTCACTCACTGACACTGACTCACTGACTGACTCACTGCCTGCCTCACTCACTGACACTGACTGCCTCACTCACTGACCCACTCACTCACTCACTCCCTCACTCACTGCTCACTCACTCACTCACTGCCTGCTTCGCTCACTCACTGACTCACTGCCCCCGGGACAAGCCCGCCCAAAGCTTAAGAAGCCTTTGAACAGCCAACCCTGTTAAGCCACGTGGTGAATGCAGATAGGTCCACATATGCGGAAGCAAGCCTAGATCACGGCCCAAGCCAAATAAGGACTTGTTTATCCAGGAGAGCACTCGCCATCGGGAAGGCGGAAGGCGGAAGCCAGCGCCATCTTTAAGGCGCGGCACCTCGCAGCTCTCTACAGTTCCCCCTTTTATGTTTTAAAACAAGCCACAGGTAAGAGTAGAGGTCTGATCTCTGATGATGCGTATTTTTGCAACCCTGATGCCTTTTTCTCAGAGGCGGGATCTGGGGCATCAACCCGCATGCAATCAAACATGCTCTTCTCTGGATTTATAGGGCTAACCCAGAGTGCAGTGCTTAGCCTCGCAACCTGAGCAGGAAGAAGATTAACTTTTAATTGTAGCCAGCCAGACTTGGGGGGACTGTGCAGCCTCTATGGCAGTAAAGGCTTGAATGATCATAGCTGCATCCCGTCATTGCGTGACCCTGATTTTACACAGACACCACAAGCAAACCAGAGAGACCGGTAACAGAAGGCCTGCTAAAGCCCCCAAACCCGCCCATTCCTTCAGATGATTCATAGTGGAGATCAGCCAAGATGACAATCCAGAGGCAAAGGAGAGGTCCATGCGGGCAGAATTCACATTAACTACTGCCAGTCTCAGTTCTCTTAAGGTATCTTCAAATTCAAGCGACCAATTCTGTAATAGAAAACTAGACAAAAATCTGGATAAATTTGCAGCCCTAGTATAATCCAAGGTCTTTTAACAACATTAGCAAGGAGAAACTAAAACAATGCAAAAACTCAACCACCATCAGCAGTCATCAAACTTCTGCAGTTCAAGTTCAATATAGCCCTTGAAAAGCAGGTTCCTTCTCCAGTCAGCTCTTTCCAAGAATTTGCATTTTTACAGTCTTTCTCAGGCATCCTCTCCATTGTTTTAATGTAAATCAAGTCAGGCCACCTTCCTTCCACCTTCCTTAAGATTGCTAATGCGTTGACAATAGCAGCTTCAGTGACCTAAAACCGTCTCAGTGCCTCTGCTTTTAACTTGCTTGAGGTTTTTCAACTTAAAATCTTAAAATCTCAGTCCAATATCTTTAGCCAAGCACATCAGTCCATTACAAATTTAACCTTGATCAAACTTTGTGGGCCTGGATAGCAGAACGTAGCCATCCCTTATGCCAGTAGCCCAGTTCCAACAAAGTCCTCTTCAGTCTTTCCTTCCCCTTAGAAAGCTCATAAGACAAGCCTCGAAGTTCAATACTGTCTGCACTTAGCATAATTTTGATCTTTTCATTTGTTATATGAGAGCCTGCAGCTCTTCTTTAGAATCCGTAGACTCTGAATCTTCTAGCTCAAGTGTTGGATATAAGTTGTTCTTTGTTTTTGCCTCTTTTTCATTGTTTGCCTATTTCGACCTTTCTTCCTCGAGGCAGTTCCTCACTAACCTCCAGATCGATCTTACCCCGCCCTTAAGCGTGCCTTGGTCTGCTGCAAAATTTAAAACTTTTACTTTCGGTTCGCTACACCGCGAACTCTTCCTGCTCCCTCTTTTTCTACCGAGAGGAGCAAAATTCCCCGCTTTTGTCGCGGATTCCCACCTTACCTGGGAACTTACCAGTGCACTGCCCTGACTGCAGAAAGTTCTGAGTCCCTCTTCGGACTCTTCTTTCAACAGTTTATTCAGGAACCTTACTTTTTCTTTTAGATGTTTTGCAAAAATTCTTTTCCTGCTCCCTCTTTTTCTACCGAGAAGAGCAAAATCCCCGCTTTTGTCGCGGATTCCCACCTTACCTGGGAACTTACCAGTGCACTGCCCTGACTGCAGAAAGTTCTGAGTCCCTCTTCGGACTCTTCTTTCAGCAGTTTATTCAGGAACCTTACTTTTTCTTTTAGATGTTTTACTCGAGCGCTCTTCTCTCACTTCCTCTAAATTTTTTTTTTAACTGCTTCTGAATCATTCTCGTTTGCCCTATGTAATATGACTAGACACACTACAACACAAATACACCACATGAGGTTAACCAACTTTTATACACTAATAAGACACACGAACAAATATACATTAATTGGCCGGCTATCATTCTTAAGAAATCTTCTCACTGCGTTTCTTCTAAGGAAACCTTATTGTAGCACCTTTTAACCCTAATACTGGAAGATGTATTGCCCATTTTGCTATGGGACCTTATCGTCTCTCTAACGGAGAACTTGCCTTTACCCTTTTTGTGCACTTATCTGGAACTTACCAGCTAGCTGCCCTGCAAGTTCTGAGTTCCCCGTACGGGCCACCATTTGTCGTGTCCGCCTCGACCAGCAAGGAAGACGCAACACTTGGACTCTTCTTTCAGCAGTTTATTCAGGAACCTTGAACAATCTTCTGACTGACTGACTGACTGACTGACTGACTCACTCACTCACTCACTCACTCACTCACTCACTCACTGACTCACAGACTCACAGACTCACTGACTCACTGACTCACTCACTGACTGCCTGACTGACTGACTGACTCACTCACTCACTCACTCACTCACTGCCTGACTGCCTCACTCTCTGACTCACTGACTGCCCTCACTCATTCACCGACTGCCTCACTCACTGACACTGACTCACTGACTGACTCACTGCCTGCCTCACTCACTGACACTGACTGCCTCACTCACTGACCCACTCACTCACTCACTCCCTCACTCACTGCTCACTCACTCACTCACTGCCTGCTTCACTCACTCACTGACTCACTGCCCCCGGGACAAGCCCGCCCAAAGCTTAAGAAGCCTTTGAACAGCCAACCCTGGTAAGCCACGTGGTGAATGCAGATAGGTCCACATATGCGGAAGCAAGCCTAGATCACGGCCCAAGCCAAATAAGGACTTGTTTATCCAGGAGAGCACTCGCCATCGGGAAGGCGGAAGGCGGAAGCCAGCGCCATCTTTAAGGCGCGGCACCTCGCAGCTCTCTACACATTGATATTAAGAGTTATTATTCAAAGATATGTATTTGCTCTCACCATTCTTCTTGTTTTATAGTTCTTCCTGTTTTCACTTTACTCACTTGTTTTAACTGTTATTTGGGTATGGTTTATTTTTTCCTATTTCCTGTTGTGTGTTTTGCTTTCTCTTCAGCATGAATGATTCCTGTAAGTATTTTCTGTAGAGCTGGTTTAGTTGCCATAAATTCCTTTAGCCTGTCTTTGTTGTGGAATGTCCTTATTTCTCCATGAATTTGGATAGATAGCTTTGCAGGATAAAGTAATCTTGGTTGACAGTTTTTATCTTTCAGAACTTGGAATACCTCACTTCAAGCCCTTCTGGCTTTTAAAGTTTGTGTTGAGTAATCTGCTGTGATTCTGATGGGCTTGCCTTTTGTGATTCTGATGTGCTTGCCTTTGTAGGTCACTTGCTTTTTCTCTCTAGCTGCTTTCAATATATTTTCTTTGGTTTGTATGTTTGGTAGTTTAATTATAATATGGCGGGAGAGGTTCTTTCCAGGTTTTGTCTGTTTGGTGTTCTAAAGGCTTCCTGTATCTGCATTGGCATCTCTTTCCCAATTTGGGGGAAGTTTTCCTCTATGATTTTGTTGAAAATACCTACTATGCCTTTGGAGTGAGATTCTTCTCCTTCAGCTATCCCTTGAATTCTTATGTTTGATCTTTTCATAGTGTCCTGAATATCTTGAAATTCCCATTCATACCTTCCTATTATTTTTTCTTTCTCTTTGTTAGACTGTATTATATCTGCCACTTAGTCTTCTAGTTTAGATACTCTGTTCTTTCCTTCATCCATTCTACTAGAGAGATTTTCTACAGAGGTTTTTATTTCACTGACTGTATTCTTTATTGCTGGCATTTCTGACTGGGTTTTCTTTATTCTTTCTATTTCCGTATTTATCTCTAGTATTGACCTCCTTATTTCATTAAATTGGTTTTCTGTGTGTCCTTTGAATCCTTTGATTTCTTCTTTGAGGTCTTTGAACCCTTTAATTTCCTCTTTGAGTTCTTTGAACATAATTATAATCATTTTTTTGAAATCTTTCTTGGGGATTTCCTCTAAGTCGGCCTCACTGAAGGTCATTTCTGATATATTAATACTTTTTGGTGGATTTATATTGTCTTGATTTTTTGTGTTTCTTGTATTGTAATGTAGAGATTTTTGCATCTTGGATTAATTTAATGCTTGGGTTTTCTAAATATCTGCAGTAATATTAGATGTATCAATCAATGTGATATTATATATCCTCAGGGTAGGAGTTTAAGGTGTTAAGTGTGGCTCTTAAGGCTCTCAGAGTAATCACAGAAGTGACCCTAGGTGTTGGGTTTGCCTGCTATGAGAGTATCAAGTGGAGTGCATGGAAGAAAATACAGGCAAATTCTAAAAATTTAACTCAACAATGTACCCCTTCAATGCGATACAGCACAGAGTATTTGTGGAAAAGCAGGTATTATGACAAACAGATCCTCTAACAAATTCACAGTCCCTGAGGATGTGTGTTACCCCACAGCCTTAATCCTGTCAACTGGGAGGCTAAGATTTCTGGTCTGTTCTGTTCTTGGAATGAGTTGCTTTCTTATGAAGAGTCTTCAGTGGAGCAAGATCAAACTTTCCTAGTTTATGTACTCTAACAAGATGAACAACTTAGTAGATTTGCTTCATTTCTAAAGTAGTTTGTGTAGAAAACAAACACCGTCATTTCCGAACACAGTACTGTGTGAAATAAGCTAGTTCTGTTCTTGGAATGAGTAGTTTTCTCACGAAGAGTATTCAGTGAAGCAAAATCAAACTTTGCTGGTTTGTGTACTCTAACAAGATGTAAAACATAGTAGATTAGCTTCATTTTTAACGTAGTTTGTTTACAAAACAAACACCTTCATTGCCGAACACTGTACTGTGTGAAATAGCTAGTTCTATTCTCAGAATGAGTTGCTTTATAACGAAGAGTCTTCAGTGCAGCAAGATCAAACTTTCCTAGTTTTTGTAATCTAATAAGATGAAAAATTTAGCAGATTAGCTTCATTTCTAACTTAGTTTGTTTAGAAAACAAATACCTTCATTTTGGAATATTGTAATGTGTGAAATAAGATATTTATGCTCTCGGAATGAGTTGCTTTCTTATGAAGAGTTTTCGATGGAGCAAGATCAAACTTGGCTAGTTTGTGTAATCTACCAAGATGAACAACTTGGTAGATTAGCTTCATTTATAACGTAGTTTGTTTAGAAAATAAACACATTCATTACCAAATATTGTACTGTGTGAAATAAGCTAGTTCTGTTCTTGGAATGAGTTGCTTTCTTACGAAGAGTCTTGAGTGCAGCAAGTTCGAACTTTCCTAGTTTGTGTAATCAAACAAGATGAACAACGTAGTAGATTAGCTTCATTTCAAACGTAGTATTTTTTTAGAAAACAAACACCTTCATTGCCAAACACTGTACTGTGTGAAATAAGCTAGTTCTTTTCTTGGAAAGAGTAGTTTTCTCACGAAGAGTCTTCAGTGCAGCAAAATCAAACTTTGCTAGTTTGTGTACTCTAACAAGATGTACAACCTAGTAGATTAGCTTCATTTCTAACGTAGTTTGTTTAGAAAACAAACACCTTCATTGCCTAACACTGTACTGTGTGAAATAAGCTAGTTCTGTTCTCAGAATAAGTTGCTTTCGCACGAAGAGTCTTCAGTGCAGCAGGATCATACTTTGCTAGGTTGTGTAATCTAACAACATGTACAATTTAGTAGATTAGCTTCTTTTCCAACGTAGTTTTTTTTTGAAACACATTCATTGCCAAATTCTGCACTGTGTAAAATAAGCTAGTTCTGTTCACGGAATGAGTTGCTTTCTTACTAAGAGTCTTCAGTGCAGCAAGTTCAAACTTTCCTATTATGTGTAGTCAAACAAGATGAACAACTTGGTTGATTAGCTTCATTTCTAACGTAGTTTGTATAGAAAACAAACACCTTCAATTCAAAATATTGTAGTGTGTGAAATAAGCTAGTTTTCTTCTTGGAATGAGTTGCTTTCTTACGAAGTCTTCAGTGTAGCAAGATCAACCTTTACTAGTTTGTGTACTCTAACAAGATGTACAACTTAGTTGATTAGCTTCGTTTCTAACGTAGTTTGTTTTGAAAACAAAAACCTTCATTGCCGAAGACGGTGCTGTGTCAAAAAGGTAGTTCTGTTCTCGGCATGAGTGGATTCTTGTGAAGAGTCTTCAGTGCAGCAAGATAAAACTTTGATAGTTTGTCTAATCGAAAAAGATGAACAACTTGGTACAACTTAGTTGATTAGCTTCTTTTCTAACGTACTTTGTTTTGAAAACAAACACCTTCATTGCCGAACACTGTACTGTGTTAAATAAGCTAGTTCTGTTCTCGGAATGAGTTGCTTTATAACGAAGAGTCTTCAGTGCAGCAAGATCAATCTTTCCTAGTGTGTGTAATCTAACAAGTTGAAAAACTTGGTAGATTAGCTTCATTTCTAACACAGTTTGTTTATAAAACAAACGCCTTCATTGCTGAAGATTGTACTGTGAGAAATAGGCTAGTTCTGTTCTCGGAATGATTTGCTTTCTTACGAAGTGTCTTCAGTGCAGCAAGTTCAATCTTAACTAGTTTGGTAATCAAACAAGATGAACAACTTAGTTCATTGGCTTCATTTCTAACGTAGTTTGTTTAGAACACAAACACCTTCATTGCCGAACACTATGGCGTGTGAAATAAGATAGATCTGTTCTCAGAATGAGTTGCTTTCTTACGAAGAGTCTTCAGTGCAGCAAGATCAAACTTTCCTGCTTTGTGTAATCTAACAAGATGTACAACTTGGTAGATTACCTTCATATCTAATATTGTTTGTTTAGTAAACAAACACCTTCATTGCCCAACACTGTACTGTGTGAAATAAGCTAGTTCTGTTCTCGGAATGAGTTGCTTTCTTATGAGGAGTCTTCAGTGCAGCAAGATCAAACTTTGCTAGTTGGTGTAATCTAGCAAGATGAACAACATGGTAGATTAGCTTCATTTTGAACGTAGTTTGTTTAGAAAACAAACACCTTCATTGACGAAGATTGTACTGAGTGAAATAAGCTAGTTCTGTTCTCGGAATGAGTTGCTTTCATATGAAGAGTCTTCAGTGCAGCAAGTTCATACTTTCCTAGTTTGTGTAATCAAACAAGATGAACAACTTAGTAGATTTGCTTCATTTCTTATGTAGTTTGTGTAGTAAACAAACACCTTCATTGCCAAACACTGTACTGTGACATAAGCTAGTTCTGTTCTCAGAATGAATTCCTTTGTTATGAAGAGGCTTCAGTGCAGCAAGATCAAACTGTGCTAGTTTGTGTAATCTACCAACATGAACAACATGGTAGATTAGCTTCATTTCTAGCGTAGTTTGTTTTGAAAACAAACACCTTCATTGCCAAAGATTGTACTGTGTGAAATAAGCTAGTTCTGTTCTCAGAATGAATTATTTTCTTACCAAGAGTCTTCTGTGCAGCAATAACAAACTTTGCTAGTTTGTGTACTCTAACAAGATGTACAACTTAGTAGGTTAGCTTCATTTCTAACGTAGTTTGTTTAGAAAACAAACACGTTCATTGGCAAACACTGTACTGTGTGAAATAAGCTTGTTTTGTTCTCGGAATGAGTTGCTTTCTTAGGAACAGTCTTCAGTGCAGAGAGATCAAACTTTCCTAGTTTATCTAATCTAACAGGATGAACAACTTGGTAGATTGGCTTCATTTCTAACGTAGTTTGTTTAGAAAACAAACAACTTCATTGCCAAAGATTGTACGGTGTGAAATAAGCTTGTTTCGTTCTCTAAATGAGTTGCTTTCTTATGAAGAGTCTTCACTGCAGCAAGATCAAACTTTGTGTTTGTGTAATCTACCAAGATGAACAACATGGTAGATTAGCTTCATTTCTAATGTAGTTTGTTTAGAAAACAAACACCTTCATTGCCGAAGAGTATACTGTGTGAAATAAGCTAGTTGTATTCTTGGAATGAGTTGCTTTCTTACCAAGAGTCTTCAGTGCAGGAACTTCAAACTTGCCTAGTTTGTGTAATCTAACAAGATGAAAAACTTAGTAGATTAGCTTCATTTCTAACGTAGTTTGTTTAGAAAACAAACACCTTCATTGCTGAACACTGTACTCTTTGAAATAAGCTAGATCTCTTCTCAGAATGAGGTGCTTAATTTTGAAGAGTCTTCAGTGCAGCAAGATCAAACTTTCCTAGTTTGTGTAATATAACGAGATGTGCAACTTAGTAGATTAGCTACATTTCTAACATAGTTTATTTTGAAAACAAACACCTTCATTGCCTAAGACTGTACTGTGTCAAAAGTTAGTTCTGTTTTCGAAATGAGTTGCTTTCTTACGAAGAGTCTTCAGTGCAGCAAGATCAAACTTTGCTAGGTTGTGTAATCAAACAAGATGAACAACTTGGTAGATTAGCTTCATTTCTAACGTAGTTTGTTTGGAAAACAAACAACTTCATTTGCGAAGATTGTACTTTGTGAAATAAGCTAGTTCTGTTCTCGGAATGTGTTGCTTTCTTATGAAGAGTCTTCAGTGCAGCAAGATCAAACATAGCTCGTTTGTCTAATCTAACAGGAGGAACAACTTGGTAGATTAGCTTCCTTTCTAACGTAGTTTGTTTTGAAAACAACCACCTTCATTGCCGAAGAGTGTAGTGTGTAAAATAAGTTAGTTCTGTTCTCAGAATGAGTTGCTTTCTTACGAAGAGTCTTCAGTGCAGCAAGATCAAACTTTCCTAGTAGATGTAATCTAAAAAGATGTAGAACATAGTAGATTAACTTCATTTCTAACGTAGTTTTTTTAGAAAACAAACAGATTCATTGCCGAAGCCTGTACTGTTTGAAATAAGCTAGTTCTGTTCTCAGAATGAGTTGCTTTCTTACTAGCAGTCTTCAGTGCAGCCAGATCAAACTTTGCTAGTCTGTGTAATCAAACAAGATGAACAACTTAGTTGTTTAGCTTCATTTCTAACGTAGTTTGTTTAGAAAACAAACACCTTCATTGCTAAAGATTGTACTGTGTGACATAACCTAGTTCTGTTCTCGGAATGAGTTGCTTTCTTACGAAAAGACTTCAGTGCAAAAAGTTCAAACTTTGCTAGTTTGTGTACGCGAACAAGATGAACAACTTAGTAGATTAGCTTCATTTCTAACATAGTTTGTTTAGAAAACAAACACCATCATTGCCGAAGATTGTATTGTGTGAAATAAGGTAGTTCTTTTCTCAGAAAGAGTTTTTTTCTTACGAAGAGTCTTCAGTGCAGTAAGTTCAAACATTTCCAGTTTGTGTTATCAAACAAGATGAACAATTTAGTAGATTAGCTTCATTTCTAACGTAGTTTGTTTGGTACAGAAACACATTCATTGCCGAACACTGTACTGAGCGAAATAAGCTAGTTCTGTTCTTGGAATGATTTGCTTTATAACGAAGACTCTTCAGTGCAGCAAGATCAAATTTTCCTACTTTGTGTAATCTAACAAGATGAACAACTTCGTAGATTAGCTTTATTTCTAACGTAGTTTGTTTAGAAAACAAAAACCTTCATTTACGAAGATTGTACTGTGTGATATAAGCTAGTTCTGTTTTTGGAATGGGTTGCTTTCTCATGAAGAGTTTTCAATGCAGCAAGATCAAACTTTGTTATTTTGTGTAATCTAACAAGATGAACAACTTGGTAGATACTCTCCTTTCCAACGTAATTTGTTTTGAAAACAAACACCTTCATTACCGAAGCGTGTACTGTGTAAAACAAGGTAGTTCTTTTCTCAGAATGAGTTGCTTTCTTACGAAGAGCCTTCAGTGCAGCAAGATCAAACTTTCCTAGTGATGTAATCTAAAAAGATGTAGAACGTAGTAGATTAGCTTCATTTCTAACGTAGTTTCTTTAGAAAACAAACATCTTCATTGCCAAAGATTGTACTGTGTGAATAAGGTAGTTCTGTTCTTGGAATGAGTTGCTTTTTTACTACGAGTCTTCAGTGCAGCAAGATCAAACTTTGCTAGTTTGTGTAATCAAACAAGATGGACAACTTAATAGATTAGCTTCATTTCTAACGTAGTTTGTTTAGGAAATGAACACCTTCATTTCAGAAGATTGTACTTTGTGAAATAAGCTAGTTCTGTTTTCAGAATGAGTTGCTTTCTTTTGAAGAGTTTTCAATGCAGCAAGATCAAACTTTCCTAGTTTGTGTAATCTAACAAGATGTACAACTTGGTAGATTAGCTTCATTTCTAACGTAGTTTGTATAGAAAACAGACACCTTCATTTGGGAAGACTGTACTGTGTGAAATAAGCTAGTTCTGTTCTCAGAATGAGTTGCTTTCTTATGAAGAGTTTTTGATGCAGCAAGATCAAACTTTGCTAGTTTGTGTAATCTAACAAGATGAACAATTTACTAGATTAGCTTCATTAATAACGTAGTTTGTTTAGAAAACAAACACCTTCATTTGTGATTATTGTGCTGTGTGAATTAAGGTAGTTCTGTTCTCGGAATGAGTTGCATTCTTACGAAGAATCTTCAGTGCAGCAAGTTCAATCTTTCCTAGTTTGCATAATCTAACAGGATGAACAACTTGGTAGATTACCTTCATTTCTAACATAGTTGGCTTAGAAAACAAACACCTTTCTTGCCGAACACTGTAGTTTGTGAAATAAGCTAGTTCTCTTCTCAGAATGAGTTCCTTTCTTAAGAAGAGTTTTCACTGCAGCAAGATCAAACGTTCCTAGTTTATGTAATCTAACAAGATGAACAACTTGGTACATTAGCTACATTTCTAACTTAGTTTGCTTAGAAAACAAACACTTTCATTTCAGTAGATTGTACTGTGTCAAATAAGCTAGTTCTGTTCCTGGAATGAGTTGCTTTCTTATGAAGAGTCTTCAGTGCAGCAAGATCAAACTTTGTTAGTTTGTGTAATCTAAAAAGATGAACAACCTGGTAGATTAGCTTCATTTCTAATGTAGTTTGTTTAGAAAGCAAACACCTTCCTTTCAGAAGATTGTACTGTGTGAAATAAGCTAGTTCTGCTCTCAGAATGAGTTGCTTTCATATGCAGAGTCTTCTGGGCAGCAAGTTGAAACTTTCCTAGTTTGTGTAATCAAACACGATGAACAACTTAGTAGATAAGCTTCATTTCTAACGTAGTTTGTTTAGAACACAAAAACCTTCATTGCCGAACACTATACTGTGTGAAATAAGCTGGTTCTGTTCTTGGATGAGTTGATTTCTTACCAAGGCTTCAGTGCAACAAGATCAAACTTTGCTACTTTTTGTACTCTAACGAGATGTACAACTTAGTATATTACCTTCATTTCTAAAGTAGTTTGTTTACAAAACAAACATCTTCATTCCTTAACAATGTACTGTGTGAAAGGAGCTAGTTCCATTCTTGGAATGATTTTTTTCCTACGAACAAGGTTGAATGCAGGAAGTTCAAGCTTTCCGAGTTTATGTAATCTAACAGTTTGTACAACTTAGTAGATTTACCTCATTTCTAGAGTAGTTTTTTTAGAAAATAAACATCTTCATTGCCAAACACTGTACTGTGTGAAATAAGCTAGGTGTGTTTTGGAATGAGTTGCTTTCCTACGAGCATGGTTGAGTGCAGCATGTTCAAGCTTTCTTGGTTTGTGTAATCTAAGAAGATGTACAATTTAGTAGATTCGACTCATTTCTAAAGTAGTTTGTTTAGAAAACAAACATCTTCATTGCTTAACATTGTACTGTGTGAAAGGAGCTAGTTCCATTCTTGGAATGATTTTTTTCCTATGAACAAGGATGAATGCAGCAAGTTCAAGCTTTCCAAGTTTATGTAATCTAACAGGATGTACAACTTAGTAGATATACCTCATTTCTAGAGTAGTTTTTTTAGAAAACAAACATCTTCATTGCCAAACACGGTACTGTGTGAAATAAGGTAGATCTGTTCTCGGAATGAGTTGCTTACCTATGAACAAGGTTGAGTGCACCAAGTTCAAACTTTTCTTGTCTGTGTAATCTAACAAGATGTACAACTTAGTAGTTCCCCTCATTTCTAAAGTAGTTTGTTTAGAAAACAAACATCTTCATTGCCCAACACTGTACTGTGTGAAAGGAGCTAGTTCCGTTAGCAGAATGATTTATTTCATATGAACATTGTTGAGTGCAGCAAGTTCAAAGTTTCCTAGTTTGTGTAATCTAACAAGTTGTACAACTTAGTACATTCGCTTCATTTCTAAAGTAGTTTGTTTAGAAAAGAAGCATCTTTATTGCCCAACACTGTACTGTATGAAAAAAGCTAGATCTATTCTCTGAATGAGTTGCTTTCTTACGAACAAGGTTGAGTGCAGCAAGGTCAAGCTTTCATAGTTTATGTAATCTAACAAGATGTACAACTTAGTAGATTAGCCTCATTTGTAAAGTAGTTTGTATAGAAAACAAACATCTTCGTTGCCGAACACTGTACTGTGTGAAATAAGCTAGGTGTGTTTTGGAATGAGTTGCTTTCCTACGAGCATGGTTGAGTGCAGCATGTTCAAACTTTCTTGGTTTGTGTAATCTAAGAAGATGTACAATTTAGTAGATTCGACTCATTTCTAAAGTAGTTTGTTTAGAAAACAAACATCTTCATTGCCAAACACTGTATTGTTTGAAATAAGCTAGATCTGTTCTCAGAATGAATTGCTCTCTGACGAAGAAGGTTGAGTGCAGCAAGTTCAAACTTTCCTAGATTGTGTGATCTAACAAGATGTACAACTTAGTAGATTCGACTCATTTCTAAAGTAGTTTGTTTAGAAAACAAACATCTTCATTGTCAGACTCTGTACTGTGTGAAATAAGGTAGAGCTGTTCTCAGAATGAGTTGCTTTCCTACGAACAAGGTTGAGTGAAGCAAGTTCAAACTTATCTTGTCTGTGTAATCTAAGAAGATGTACAACTTAGTAGATTCGCTTCATTTCTAAACTAGTTTGTTTAGAAAACAAACATCTTCATTGCCTAACACTATATTGTGTGAAATAAGCTAGATCTCTTCTCGGAATGAGTTGCTTTCCTACAAAAAAGTTGAGTGCAGCAAGTTCAAACTTTCCTCGTTTGTGTAATCTAAGATGTACAACTTAGTAGATTCACTTCATTTCTAAAGTACTTTGTTTCGAAAACAAACATCTTCATTGCCGAACACTGTACTGTGTGAAATAAGCTAGTCCTGTTCTCGGATTGAGTTGCTTATTACAAAGACGGTTGATTGCAGCAAGTTCAAATTCTCCTGGGTTGTGCAAATTGGCAATATATACAACTAAGTAGATTCTTTCCATCCCTGAAGTATGTCATTTAGAAAATAAGCATCTTCATTGCCAAACACTGTACTGTGTGAAATAAGCTAGTTCTGTTTTCAGAATGAGTTGCTATCCTACGACCAAGGTTGAGTGAAGCAAGTTCAACCTTTCCTAATTTGTGGAATCTAACAAGATGTACAACTTAGTAGATTTGCCTCATTTCTAAAGTAGTTAGTTTAGAAAACAAACATCTTCATTGATTAACACTGTACTGTGTGAAATAAGGTAGACCTGTTCTCGGAATGAGTTGCTTTCCTAGTAATAAGGTTGACTGCAGCAAGTGCCAACTTTTCTTGTCTGTGTAATGTAACAAGATGTACAACTTAGTAGATTCCCCTCATTTCTAAAGTAGTTTTTTACAAAACAAACATCTTCATTGCCGACACAGTACTGGGTGAAATAAGCTAGTTCTGTTCTCGTAATCAGTTGCTTTCCTAAGAACAAGGTTGACTGCAGCAAGTTCAAACTTTCCTTGTTTCTGTAATCTTAAAAGATGTACAACTTAGTATATTCGCCTCATTTCTAAAGTAGTTTGTTTCGAAAACAAACATCTTCATTGCCGAACACTGTACTGTGTGAAATAAGCTAGTCCTGTTCTCGGAATGAGTTGCTTTTTCGCGAAGAGTCTTCAGCGCAGCATGATCAATATTGCCTAGTTAGTGTAATCTAACAAGATGTACAACTTAGTAGATTAGCTTCATTTCTTACGTAGTTTGTTTAGAAAACAAACACCTTCATTGCCGATCACTCTACTGTGTGAAATAAGCTAGCTCTGTTCATGGAATGACTTCCTTTCTTATGAACAGTCTTCAGTGCAGCAAGATCAAACTTTGCTAGTTTGTGTAATCTTACAAGATGTACAATTTAGTAGATTAGCTTCATTTCTAACGTAGTTTGTTTTGAAAACAAACACCTTCATTGCTGAAGACTGAAGTGTGTCAAATAAGCTACTTCTCTTCTTGGAATGAGTTGCTTTCTTACGAAGAGTCTTCAGTGTAGCAAGATCAAACTTTGCTAGTTTGTGTGATCTAACAAGATGTACAAGTTAGTAGATTTGCCACATTTCTAATGTAGTTTGTTTAGAAAACAAACGTCTTCATTGCCGAACCCCTTAGTCTGTGAAATTAGCTAGTTCTTTCTTGGAATGAGTTGCTTTCTTACGAAGAGTCTTCAGTGCAGCAAGATCAAACTTTCCTAATTTGTGTAATCCGATAAGATGAAGAACTTAGTAGGTTAACTTAATTTCTAACTCAGTTTCTTTAGAAAACAAACACATTCATTGCCCAACACTATACTCTGTGAAATAAGCTAGTTCTGTTCTTGGAATGAGTTGCTTTCTTAGGAAGAGTCTTCAGTGCAGCGAGTTTTACGAAGAGTCTTCAGTGCAGCAAGATCAAACTTTGATAGTGTGTGTAATCTAACAAGTTGTACAACTTAGTAGATTCACCATATTTCTAAAGTAGTTAGTTTAGAAAAGAAACACATTCATTGCTGCACACTGTACTTTGTTAAATAAGCTAGTTCTGTTCTTGGAATTAGTTGCTTTCTTACAAAGAGTCTTCAGTGCAGCAAGATCAAACTTTGCTTGTGTGTGTAATCTAACAAGTTGTACAACTTAGTACATTCACCTCATTTCTAATGTAGTTTGTTTAGAAAATAAACACCCTGATTGCTCAACACTCTACTGTGTAAAATAAGCTAGTTCTGTTCTCGCAATGAGTTGCTTTCTTAGGAATAGTCTTCAGTGCAGCAAGATCAAACTTTGCAAGCTTGTATAATCTAAGATGAACCACTTGGTACATTAGCTTCATTTCTATCATAGTTTATTTAGAAAACAAACACCTTCATTGCCAAAGATTATCCTGTGTGAAATAAGCTACTTCTGTTCTCGCAATGAGTTGCTTTCTTACGAAGAGTCTTCAGTGCAGCAAGATCAAACTTTGATAGTGTGTGTAATCTAACAAGTTGTACAACTTAGTTTATTCGCCATATTTCTAAAGTCGTTAGTTTAGAAAAGAAACACATTCATTGCTGCACACTGTACTTTGTTAAATAAGCTAGTTTTGTTCGCGGAATTAGTTGCTTTCTTACAAAGAGTCTTCAGTCCAGCAAGATCAAACTTTGCTTGTATGTGAAATCTAACAAGATGTACAACTTAGTACATTCACCCCATTTCTAATGTGGTTTGTTTGGAAAACAAACACATTCATTGTCGAAGACTGTACTGTGTGAAATAAGCTAGTTGTGTTCTCGGAATAAGTTGCTTTGTTAATAAGAGTCTTCAGTGCAGCAAGATCAAACTTTCCTAGTTTGTGTAATCTAACAAGATGTAGAACTTAGTAGATTAGCTTCATTTCTGACGTAGTTTGTTTAGAAAAGAAACCCCTTCATTGCAGAACACTGTACTGTGTGAAATAAGCTACTTCTGTTCACAGAATGAGTTGCTTTCTTTTGAAGAGTCTTCAATGCAGCAAGTTGAAACTTTCCTAGGTTGTGTAATCAAAGAAGATGAACAACTTAGTAGATTACCTTCATTTCTAACGGAGTTTGTTTAGAAAACAAACACCTTCATTGCGAACACTGTACTGTGTGGAACAAGCTAGTTCTGTTCTTGGAATGAATTGCTTTCTTACGAAGAGTCTTCAGTGCAGCAAGAACAACCTCTCTTAGTTTGTGTAATCTAACAAGATGTACAACTTAGTAGATTAGCTTCATTTCTAACGTAGTTTGTTTAGGAAAAAAAAAACCTTCATTTCTCAACACGGTACTGTGAAATAAGGTAGTTATTGTAATGTGTTACTTTCTTATGAAGAGTCTTCAGTGCAGGAAGATCAAACTTTCCTAGTTTGTGTAATCTAACAATATGTACAATTTAGTAGATTAGCTTCATTTCTAATGTAGTTTGTTCAGAAAACAAACACCTTCATTGCAGAAGACTGTACTGTGTGAAATAAGCTAGATCTATTCTTGGAATGAGTTGCTTTCTTATGAAGAGTCTTCAGTGCAGCAAGATCAAACTTCCTAGTTTGTGTAATCTAACAAGATGTACAACTTAGTAGATTAGCTTCCTTTCTAACGTAGTTTCTTTTGAAAACAAAAACCTTCATTGCCAAAGACTGTACTGTGTCAAATAACCTAATTCTGTACTCAGAATGATTTGCCTCTTACGAAGAGTCTTCAGTGCAGCAAGATCAACCTTTGCTGCTTTCTGTAATCCAGCAAGATATACAACTTAGTAAATTTGCCTCATTTCTAATGTAGTTTGTTTAGAAAACAAACACCTTGATTGCCCTACCCTCTACTGTGTAAAATAAGCTAGTTCTGTTCTCGGAATGAGGTGCTTTCTTACGAAGAGTCGTCAGTGCAGAAAGATCAAACTTTGCTAGTTTGTGTAATCTGTAAAGATGAACAACTTGGTAGATTATCTTCATTTCTAACGTAGTTTGTTTAGAAAGCAAACACCTTCGTTGCTTAAGACTGTACTGTGTCAAATAAGCTAGTTCTGTTCTCGGAATGAATTGCTTTCTTACGAAGAGTCTTCAGTGCAGCAAGGTCAAACTTTCCTAGTTTTTGTACTCTAACGAGATGTAAAATTTAGGACATTCTCCACATTTCTAAATTAGTTTGTTTAGAAAACAGACAGCTTCATTGCCAAACAGTGTACTGTGTGAACTACGCTAGATCTGTTCTCGGAATAATTTGATTTCTTACAAAGAGTCTTCAGTGCAGCAAGATCAAACTTTGCTAGTTTGTGTAGTCTAACTAGTTGAACAACTTGGTAGATTAGCTTCATTTCTGACATAGATTGTTTAGAAAACAAACACCTTCATTGCCGAAGACTGTACTGTTTGAAATAAGCTACTTCTTTCTCGGAATGATTTGCTTTGTTACGAAGAGTCATCAGTGCAGCAAGATCAAAATTTGCTAGTTTGTGTAATCTAGCCAGATGAATAACTTGGTAGATTAGCTTCATTTCTAACATAGTTTGTTTAGAAAACAAACACCTTCATTTCCGAAGACTGTACTGTGTGAAATAAGCTAGTTCCATTCTCGGAATGAGTTGCTTAATTAGGAAGAGTCTTCAGTGCAGCAAGATCAAACTTTGCTAGTTTGTGTAATCTAACAAGATGTACAATTTAGTAGATTCTCCTCATTTCTAAACTAGTTTGTTTTGAAAACAAACACCTTCATTGCCGAAGACTGTACTGTATCACATAAGCTAGTTCTCTTCTCTGATTGAGTTGCTTTCTTAGGAAGAGTCTTTGGTGCAGCAAGATCAAACTTGCATAGTTTGTGTAATCTAACAGGATGTACAATTTAGTAGATTAGCTTCATTTCTAACGCAGTTTGTTTAGAAAACAAACATCTTCATTGCCGTACACTCTACTGTGTGAAATAAGCTAGTTCTCTTCTCGGAATGATTTGTTTTCTTACGAAGAGTCTTCAATGCAGCAAGATCAAACTTTGCTAGTTCGTGTAATCAAAAAAAGATGTACAACTTGGTCTATTAGCTTCATTTCTAACGTAGTTTGTTTAGAAAACAAACACCTTCGTTGTCGAAGACTGTACTGTGTCTAAAAGCTAGTTCTGTTCTTGGAATGAGTTGTTTTCTTACAAACAGTCTTCAGTGCAGCAAGATCAAACTTTCCTAGTTTGTGTAATCTAACAAGACGTACAACTTACTGATTCTCCACATTTCTAAAGTAGTTTATTTAGAAAACAAACATCATCATTGCCGAACAGTGTATTGTGAGAAATAAGCTAGTTCTGTTCTTGGAATGATTTGATATCTTATGAAGAGTCTTCAGTGCAGTAAGATGAAACTTTGCTAGTTTGTGTAATGTAACAATATGAACGACGTGGTAGATTATCTCCATTTCTAATGTAGTTTGTTTTGAAAACAAACATCTTCATTGCTGAAGACTGTACTGTGTGAAATAAGCTAGTTCTGTTCTTGGAATGAGTTGCTTTCTTACGAAGAATCTTCTGTGCAGCAAGATCCAACTTTGCTAGTTTGTGTAATCTAAAACAATATACAACTTAGTAGATTAGCTTCATTTCTAATGTAGTTTGTTTTGAAAACAAACACCTTCATTGCCGAAGAATGTACTGTGCCCAACAAGGTACTTCTGTTCTCGGAATGAGTTGCTTTCTTATGAAGAGTCTTCAGTGCAGCAAGATCAAACTTTCCTCATTTGTGTAATCTAACAAGATGTACAACCTCGTAGATTCTCCACATTTCTAAAGTAGTTTGCTTTGAAAACAAACATCTTCATTGCTGAACACTGTACTGTTTGAAATAAGCTAGTTCTGTTCTCGGAATGATTTGATTTCTTACGAAGAGTCTTCAGTGCAGCAAGATCAAACTTTGCTAGTTAGTGAAATCTAACAAGTTGAACAACTTGGTAGATTAGCTTCATTTCTAACATAGTTTGTTTTGAAAACAAACACCTTCATTGCCAAAGACTGTACTGTGTCAAATAAGCTAGTCCTGTTCTCGGAATGAGTTGCTTTCTTACGAAGAGTCTTCAGTGCAGCCAGATCAAACATTCCTAGTTTGTGTAATCTACCAAGATGTACAACTTTGTAGATTCTCCACATTTCTAAAGCAGTTCGTTTAGAAAACAAACATCTTCATTGCCGAACACTGTACTCTGTGAAACAAGCTAGTTCTGTTCTCTGAAAGAGTTGCTTTCTTATGAAGAGTCTTCAGTGCAGCCAGATCAAACTTTCCTAGTTTGTTCAATCTAACAGGATGAACAATTTAGTAGATTAACTTCATTTCTAACGTAGTTTGTTTAGAATACAAACACATTCATTGCCTAAGACAGTACTGTGTGAAATAACCTAGTTATGTTCTCAGAATGAGTTGCTTTCTTACGACTAGTCTTCAGTGCAGCCAGATCAAACTTTGCTAGTTTGATTAATCTAACAAGATGAACAACTTGGTAGATTAGATTCATTTCTAATGTAGTTTGTTTAGAAAACAAACACCTTCATTGCCGAACACTGTACTGTGTGACATAAGCAAGTACTCTTCTTGGAATGAGTTGCTTTCTTACGAAGAGTCTTCTGTTCAGCAAGATCAAACTTTGCTAGTTATTGTAATCTAACAAGTTGAACAACTTGGTAGATTAGCTTCATTTCTAACATAGTTTGTTTTGAAAACAAACACCTTCATTGCCAAAGACTGTACTGTGTCAAATAAGCTAGTCCTGTTCTCGGAATGAGTTGCTTTCTTACGAAGAGTCTTCAGTGCAGCCAGATCAAACTTTCCTAGTTTGTGTAATCTACCAAGATGTACAACTTTGTAGATTCTCCACATTTCTAAAGTAGTTTGTTTAGAAAACAAACATCTTCATTGCCGAACACTGTACTCTGTGAAATAAGCTAGTTCTGTTCTCTGAAAGAGTTGCTTTCTTATGAAGAGTCTTCAGTGAGGCAAGATCAAACTTTCCTAGTTTGTTCAATCTAACAGGATGAACAACTTAGTATATTAGCTTCATTTCTAACGTAGTTTGTTTTGAAAAAAAAACATCTTCATTGACAAACACTGTACTGTGTGTAATAAGCTAGTTCTCTTCTTTGAATTAGTTGCTTTCTTACGAAGAGTCTTCAGTGCAGCAAGATCAACCTTTGGTAGTGTGTGTAATGTAAGAAGATGAACAACTTGGTACATTAGCTTCATTTCTAATGTAGTTTGTTTAGAAAACAAACACCTTCATTGCCAAATACTGTAATCTGTGAAATAAGCTAGTTGTGCTCTTGGAATGAGATGCTTTCTTACGATGTTTCTTCAGTGCAGCAAGATGAAACATTGATAGTTTGTGTAATCAAACAAGATGAACAACTTGGTAGATGAGCTTCAATTCTAACGTAGTTTGTTTTGAAAACAAACACCATGATTACCGAAGACTGTACTGTGTGAAGTAAGCTAGTTCTGTTCTTGGAATGAGTTGCTTTCTTAAGAATAGTTTTCAGTGCAGCACGATCAAACATTGCTAGTTTGTGTAATCTAACAAGATGTACAATTTAGTAGATTAGCTTCATTTCTAATGTAGTTTGTTTAGAAAACAAAAACCTTCATTGCTGAAGACAGTGCTGTGTGAAATAAGCTAGATCTATTCTCCAAATGAGTTGCTTTCTTATGAAGAGTCTTCAGTGCAGCAAGTTCAAACTCTCCTAGTTTGTGTTATCTAACAAGATGTACAACTTAGTAGATTAGCTTCATTTCAAAGTAACGTCGTTTGTCTAGAAAACAAACACCTTGATTGCCAAAGACTGTACTGTGTGAAATAAGCTAGTTCTTTCTCAGAATGAGTTACTTTCTTATGAAGAGATGTCAGTGCAGCAAGATCAAACTTTGCTGGTTTGTGTAATCTAACAAGATGTCAAGCTTAGTAGGTTCACCACATTTCTAAAGTAGTTTGTTTAGAAAACAAACATCTTCATTGCAGAACACTGTACTCTGTGAAATAAGCTAGTTCTGTTCTCAGAATGAGTTGCTTTCTTACAAAGAGACTTCAGTGCAGCAAGATGAAACTTTGCAAGTTTGTGTAATCTAACAACATGTACAACTGAGAAGATTAGCTTCATTTCTAAAGTAGTTTGATTAGAAAACAAACACCTTCATTACCGAACACTGTACTCTGTGAAATAACCTAGTTCTCTTTTTGGAATGAGTTGCTTTCTTACGAGGAGTCTTCAGTGCAGCAAGATCAAACTTTCCTAGTTTGTGTAGTCTAACAAGATGTAGAGCTTAGTAGATTAGCTTCATTACTAACGTAGTTTGATTAGAAAAAGCACCTTCATTGTCAAACTCTATACTGTGTGACATAAGCTAGTTCTGTTCTCG
The DNA here is from genome assembly GCA_036365145.1 of Orientallactaga sibirica. Classification (NCBI taxonomy): domain Eukaryota; kingdom Metazoa; phylum Chordata; class Mammalia; order Rodentia; family Dipodidae; genus Orientallactaga; species Orientallactaga sibirica. The sequence goes on along the minus strand of JAEOAD010000625.1, from coordinate 2,146 downwards.
AATGAGTTGCTTTCTTACAAAGAGTCTTCAGTGCAGCAAGATCAAACTTTGGTAGTGGGTGTAATGTAAGAAGATGAACAACTTGGTACATTAGCTTCATTTCTAGTGTAGTTTAGAAAACAAACACCTTCATTGCCGAAGACTGTACTGTGTGAAATAAGCTAATTCTTTCTCGGAATGACATGCTTTCTCATGAAGTTTCTTCACTGCAGAAAGATCAAACTTTGCAAGTTTGTGTAATGTAACAAGATGAACAACTTGGTACATTAGCTTCATTTCTATCCTAGTTAATATAGCATACAAACACCTTCATTGCCGAAGACTGTACTGTGTGAAATAAGCTAGTTCTGGTCTCAGAATGAGTTGCTTTCTTACGAAGAGTCTTCAGTGCAGCAAGATCAAACTTTGCTAGTTCGTGTACTCTAACAACATGTACAACTTCGTAGATTAGCTTCATTTCTAACATAGTTTGTTTAGAAAACAAACACCTTCATTTGCGAAGGTTGTACTGTGTCAAATAAGCTAGTTCTGATCTCAGAATTAGTTGCTTTCTTATGAAGAGTTTTCAGTGCACCATGATCAAACTTTGCTAGTTTGTGTAATCTAACAAGATGAACACCATGGCAGATAAGCTTCATTTCTAACATCCTTTGTTCAGAAAACAAATATTTCATTGCCGAAGATTGTCCTCTATGAAATAAGCTAGTTCTGTTCTCGGAATGAGTTGCACTCTTACGAAGAGTCCTCAGTGCATCAAGCTCAAACTTTCCTAGTTTGTGTAATCAAAAAAGATGAACAACTTGGTAGATTAGCTTTATTTCTAACGTAGTTTCTTTAGAAAACAAACACCTTCATTGCCGAACACGGTACTGTGTGAAATAAGCTAGTTCTGTTCTTTGAATGAATTGCTTTCTTACGAAGTGTCTTCAGTGCAGCAAGTTCAATCTTTCTTACTTTGTGTAATCAAACAAGATGAACAAATTATTAGAATAGCTTCATTTCTAACGTTGTTTGTTTAGAAAACAAACACCTTCATTGCCGAATACTGTACTGGGTGAAATAAGCTATTTCTGTTCTTAGAATGCGTTGCTTTCTTAGGAAGAGTCTTCAGTGCAACAAGATCAAACTTTGCTAGTTTGTGTACTCGAACACGATGTACAACTTAGTACATTAGCTTCATTTCTAATGTAGTTTTTTCAGAAAATAAACACCTTCATTGCCGAACACTGTACTGTGTGAAATAAGCTAGTTCTGTTCTCGAAATGAGTTGCTTTCCTGCGAACAGTCTTCAGTACAGCTAGATCAAAATTTGCTAGTTTGTGTAATCTAACAAGATGAACAACTTGGTGGAGTTGCTTCATTTATAACATAGTTTCCATAGAAAACAAACACCTTCATTGCCTAAGTTTGTACTGTGTGAAATAAGCTAGTTCTGTTCTCACAATGTGTTGCACTCTTATGAAGAGTCTTCAGTGCAGCAAGTTCAAACTTTCGTAGTTTGTGTAATCTTACAAGAAGAACAACTTGGTAGATGAGCTTCATTTCTAATGTAGTTTGTATAGAAAACAAACACATTCATTGCCTAAGATTGTACTGTGTGAAATAAGCTAGTTCTGTTCTCGGATTGAGTTGCTTTCTTACGAAGAGTCTTCAGTGCAGCAAGTTTAAACTCTCCTAGTTTGTGTTATCTAACAAGATGTACAACTTAGAGATTAGCTTCATTTCAAACTAACTTAGTTTGTTTAGAAAACAAACACCTTGGTTGCCAAAGACTTCATTGTGTGAAATAAGCTAGTTCTTTCTTGGAATGAGTTGCTTTCTTACCAAGAGATTTCAGTGCAGCAAGAACAAACTTTGCTAGTTTGGGTAATCAAACAAGATGAACAACTTAGTAGATTACCTTAATTTCTAACATAGTTTGTTTAGAAAACAAACACCTTCATTGCCGAACACTGTACTGTGTGAAATAATTTAGGTCTGTTCTCAGAATGAGTTGCTTTCTTATGAAGAGTTTTCAGTGCAGCAAGATCAAACTTTTCTAGTTTCTGTAATCTGACAGGATGAACAACTTGGTAGATTAGCTTCATTTCTAACGTAGTTTGTTTAGAAAACAAGCACCTTCATTGCCGAAGAATATACTGTGTGA
>JAEOAD010001818.1:0-27908 GCA_036365145.1 Orientallactaga sibirica | reverse complement strand
TGAACTGCATGCAGGGTAGCTTTTTCCAACTATCTGTCAGCTGGTTCACATGGAGGAGGCTTGCAGCTCAGTTCCAGCAGGTTTTTGCAATAGCTAGAAGTCCTGGCATGCCCATGTTCTCTCTAAATCAAATAAATAAAATGAAATCCTAAAGATACCTTAAAAGGGCTTGAGAGATGGCTTATCAGTTAAGGACCATGTCTGTAAAGCCTAAGGACCCCGTTTTGATTCTCCATGTCCCATGTAATTTAGTTTATGTTCCTGGAATAGATCTTCATGGCCGTCATGGTCTTCATTTACTTCCTGGATAGGAAGTATCGCAGCTTTGGGTATCTGTATCGTATGTGGTGTCTACTTACTCCCACCAATAATTAGACATGTCATCTACTCTCCTTGGGAAATTAAAGCTGAGCTACATAATGTCCGGCTCCAGATGCTACCATAAAGAGGATGTTCTCCCCTGCAGAGGAAGTGCAGGCACAGATAAATTGGTTGCTGGGACTTAGTCCATTCCATAGACTTCTTCATTATCACCCAGCATATTCTTCACAGTTCCATGGATCAAGTGCAGGCACAGACGAATTTGTAGGTGGCACCCAGTCCATGGCAGAGATTTCATTACCATCCAGCACATTCTTCACAGTTCAATGGTTCCTGCACTACATCTTCATCCATACTTGGCATGTGGCTCACGGTAGCATGATTGTCATGAGATGGATGCTGAAGCCACAGGAATCCTCTGCACCTGTGATCGCAGTGAGGAGGAGTCAGGTAGCCTTGTTAGGTTAGTTTAGGGTGACTGGGCCCCGAAAGTAAAAATGCAGAAATGTCCTTAAATCTGCCCTTTCAATCTCCACTTTTCTAGAGATCGGAGAAGGATCTCTCCTCTCCTTATCTCCTGAGTGAAGGAGTTCCCGAGACCTATTTTTCCACAAACAACCTGTATCCCTCCTTGATCTAGTTTGATTTTATAAAAGAGGATCAAATATATAAATTCTTTAAGTCTTTATACTTTATTCCTATGTTTTATGAAAAGAACAGGGTATTGAAAAATGGAGAAAATTGCTTTGCAAACTGCCTATGAAGTAGCCTTAAAGGGGTTATTCCCTGAGCCTTGGTGGGTGTATTTTAAGTCTACTTTGGTGTTTATCTCTCAGCAGCTTAGGAAATTTTGCAGAAGAGGGAGGGTGGAAGGATTGTAAGAGCCACTTTGTGGAAGGTGATATCCAGAGGCATTGTCCCCACCACACACAATGAATGTCTGCTGTTCTCACAACTCATAACACACAAACCCATGGTGAATACCAGGAATACCACTGAGGAAGGCCTCAGTGGAATGGGGGCAGGGAGGAAAGGAAATCATGGTACCAACACATGATGCAATCATACAAAGTCTAGCTAGCAATATATATATGGAGAGAGAGAGAGAGAGAGAGAGAGAGAGAATACAAATCAATTTCTCAAGCTGCCAATAAAACTCTTAATCTGCATTCAGTTTTTCTCTCTTTTTTTCCCTAAATTCACTTCAAATCCAGATACCTAGAAAGAGTCTTGGCAGACATGGTGGAAACTGTGGATTATCTTTGCTTTTCAGGACCACGATGGGAAGGAGAAATGAGAAACAATCACTACCACAAAGGGCCATCCATCACCCTGTATCTCAAACCCTGTTCACTACCAGCTTTCTTGTCAACACCATTTCATTCATGTTATTTCTTTCTTTCTTTTCTTTTTCTTTTCAAAGGTAGGGTCTCACTGTAGCTCAGGCTGACCTGGAATTTACTATGTAGTCTCAGGATGGCCTCGAACTCATGGCAATGCTCCTACCTCTGCCTCCCAAGTGCTGGGATTAAAGGCATGTGCCACCATTTCCGGACATTCATTTCCTTCTTAAAGAAATACTGGGACTATTATTTTTTTCCTAAAATAAAGATTTGAATACATTGTAAGAATCATGAAATCTGTCACTTTATTATTAACACAGTGCTATTAGTATAAATGATAGGAAACGTGATTTATTTTTCAGGCTTGTACCCTAATGGTAGGATAATTTAATAGTGGATGATTCTGACTTTAAATGATCTCTTTTAGATCAACAGGGTTATAGTCAAAGTAGGATTTTAGTAAAAGAAATACTTTCTGGAACTAATATGTAGGCATGGGATGGGATGCAATAGAGCCACGTGTGTCCTCTTGAGTATGCGGTTATTACTGGTAATACACACAGAAATTTTTGATTTGTTATCACTGTTATTGGTGCTGTGATTAAAAATGTTGATTAAAAATAAATCGTGGGGGCTGGAGAGATTGTTCAGTGGTTAAGGGTCTTGCCTGTGAAGCCTTAGGGTCCAGGTTTCATTCCTCACCTAAGCCAAATTCACAAAGTAGCATGTGCATATGGAGATTGTTTGCAGTGGCTGAAGGCTCTGGTGTGCCCATTTGCTCAACAAATCTGTCCCTTTCTCTCTCTCAAATGAAACAAAATAAAATATAAACCATGCAAGATATAAATTTTTTAAATCGCACATTTTGAGAATAATACTTACAAGTAGGGAACTCATGGCAAGTAGGTAGTATGTCAGGGTCCTCGACTCAAGAAAACTAGAGTATTTATTACTAACTTTAGGAACTGATACTGAAAATACAGATCCTACCATTCCAATTGACCATTATTTCAGCAAACTGGTAAATGTCTATGTGAGCTCATTTCTAAGAAAAGCTTCTCAGGGGCCTCTGCACTGTAGATTGGTGGGTTTCCTATCTGTGAAGTGCAAGCTAAAAGGTAGCAAAATATGGAATATTCTATATTTCCTAGTTAGGAAAAACCATTATGTTTTCATGAAGTAGGAAAGATTCCAGATGATCCCAGGGTTCCTTTAGGGGAAATATTTAAATATGGTAGTTCCAGGAATTAAGTCAGAATCTTCTTCAGGATGAATTTCCAATTCTTCCTATTATTTGGTATTGATTATGTCTTCACGTCCCTTCAACATAGTTATCACCCCCCTCCCACATGGTGATCACACCGTATTAGGACAGTGTTCCATGTTAATAACTTGAGCAATTGATGTTGCTGACACTACAATGCTTAATGAAACCTCGTGAATTCATCAAGAGAAGGCAATAAAATATGCATCGTTACCTTCCATAAATCTATGAAACTTTAGAAAATGCTATGCGCCATTGAAAGAGATGAAATAGGACAGGGCAAATATCTAATGACCTTCCTTACAGCCATTGCAATGGAAGTGGCTAAAAGAAGATCGATAAAAGAATTGATTGATCTTATAAGTAAAATAATTATGATGTGTTGGCTGATTTCATTTGGAAGGGAAGCAGGACCATCATATGTGTTAATATTCACTGCATAGATAGATATAAAGTGCTTCCAGGTAGAACAAATTTGTGCAGTAGTGCTCAAAGGGACATTGGTGTCGCAAAAGATGTAGGAGGATCGCTGAGAGTGCAAGACCACCCTGAGACTCCATAGTGAATTCCTGGTCAGCCTGGACCAGAGTGAGACCCTACCTTGCAAAACCAAAAAAAAAAAAAAAAAGAAGAATGCAAATCATATGTACAGTGGGCTGCTGTAAGCACAAAGGCTAAAGTGACTACACGTGAGAGAATGTTTGCCAGAGACCTAATACCTGAAAATGATTTTGAGGACTCTCGGGTGGGAGAGAACAGAATTCTAGGTGGTAGTAGCCAAAGAAGGGAAGAAATTATGCTTTGGGGAAAAGAAGCATTTCGGTGTATCTGAAAAATCGTGTATCAGGGAAAGAAAAGCAAGATGTAAGTGTGACAAGAAATCTGAGGCCAGATAATGAAGAGCTTGTATGTGATGGAGAAGCAATCACAACTTGTTAATAGGACCTAACATGATTCGATTTAAAGTCTGAATTATAGCAGTGAGTAGTTGGACTGTAGGCAAAGAAAGCACTTAGGAGGCTGTGGTAAAATTCAGGCAAGGATAAGAAATATCTCCACAATAGGAAATTTGAAAAGATATTAAGTAGTAGAATCTGCAGTATCAAGTTATTCCTTGGCTACAGTATAGGAATAAAGGGAATGTTTCTGGAGTATTCATTTTTTTTTTGGGGGAAGGCTTGGTTGAACTTACGAATGCATCATGAAAAGAGTAAGATACAAAAGACAATCCTCAGTGTGTTGAGATGAGTTCATGTTTGGATTTTTTCAGTTTAAGTTCCTATGGGATATCTGGGTAAAACTGTTCAAAACTTATTCATGTATGGAAGGAAAGATAGTGCATTGATGAATGGAGATTTTATATATATATATCTTATGGAGGCAGGAGGGAGGGGGCCTGGGGAGATGGATTTCCTGTCCTGGGACTGAGCCTCACAGAACAGCAGGAACAGCTACAGGGGGGATGTGAGGACATTACCTGTTTGATCACTGTGGGAAAGCTTGCACTGGCCAACTTTTTTGATCATCAGGCCTAGAAGTTGCAAGGACTAGTGTAAGAGGACTGTGAGGGGGCCAGGGCCTGAGGGAGGCCTCCCTTGCCCTCCTGCCTTCCCCTCCCTGCGCCTCTGGCCTCTCTTAATGAAACCTTGTGAGTTCATCAAGAAGAGAAGGCAATAAAATATGCTTCATTCTCTTCCATAAATCTATAAAAGTTCAGAAAATTATATGCACTATGCAAAGAGATAAATAGGACAGGACAAATATCTAATGGCCTTCCTGTTGGGAGCCATTTGATTTTGACTTAACTTCTGTTTGACAATGGGCTAAGATAAACAGGATGTTTTGCCAAGCAGAGATCAGTTACCTGCTGAGAATATGGAAATTGAGGAGGAAGTGTCCTTTGATCTAAAGGCAAAGATTTAACTGTTTTATGATGCAGTTTTTCTGAGAAATCCTGTATTTACCATTTGGTCCATTTGCATCCTTGTGCTCTTATAAGAATAACAAAAATGTAAACTAAGTAAAGTCAGGGCCTCGGTATTGACCGACAGCCCTCCCGAGTTCATCTTTTGTCTCTCTTGTCTTTCTTTTTCCTTAGTCCTCACTCACCACTCAGGTACTGTTTGAATCTGCCTGGGGGCTCCAGCACCTTCCTTACAGTCATTGCAATGGAAGTGGCTAAAAGAAGATCAATAAAAGAATTGATTGATTTATAAGTAAAATAATTATGATGTGTTGGCCGATTTCATTTGGAAGGGAAGCAGGAGCATCATATGTATCAGCATTCACTGCATAGATAGTTATAAAGTGCTTCCAGGTAGACCAAATTTTTGCAGTAGTGCTCAGAGGGACATTGGGTGTCTCAAAAGACACAGGCAACTTAACCTTTGGCATTTAGGTGGTAAAGCTATTAACCCAATAGAAATAAAATAAGGGTAGATTTGATGAAGGTGATAACTGGAAACAGTTGGCCATAGACATGAAAAGACTTACCTATGGTTTATGAAAAGAAAGTAAATGACAAATAACGCTTAGGTGTCATCTCATGGTGATTGCTGATACCATGAGAACACTTGAGAGAATATGTGGCATGCAAAGGGAAGAGTATTTATCAAATACTGCTCTTTTGAGGTGGCAAGCAGAGGAAAGTACTTTTGGCACACATAAAGATATTGCAAAAACAAACTAAATCGGAAGCTTTATGCAGGTAATCGATGTCAAATGTGTCTAGGAAAAAATAGATAAAGCCACGTCGTTGTTTAAATTCTCACCAAAATACAGGAACAGGTGGACATCTTTAAAATGTTTTGTGATCACAAGTGAATTAGTTTACCTCAGAAACAGCCACCTCTTTTATGACTTCTATGCAACTCTGAAAAACAATCTCAGGCCTGTGACATTTCATGGACCAATTTTCATTGTAGACTCTGCTCATTTCAACTCACCTCTGTCTATTGATTGATTAAGTTTCTAGTTCAAGCCGGATAATTACAGGAATTCATATTTGGATTAGATGATTCAGTGCTTATGTTTCATGGAATATTATTTCAATAGGTTCTGGGCAACATGCTGTATGCAGTCAAAATTACTGCTTTGGCTGGCATTGTGTATTTTTATTTTTTGAATGCCAACAAAACTGTCAGTCAACACTCAGTGGATCACACAGTTTTCATGGCAGCCTAATAGAGATGAAGGGGAATGAGAGAAGGGGTCAGAAACCTTGGTTTGAAACTCTACTGGCATCCTCTATGGACCCTTACTCCTTTATTCCAATGTACTTGTCCTTGTGCTTCAGTGACTCTGAATTAAAAAAAATTTCTTTGTTAGCCACCTCACTTTCTCTTTGGAGGCAACTGTTTTTTTTTTTTTTTAATTAGAAAAATGTTGAATATTTGTTGCAATTAAGAAAAATTTTCAAATGTGCAGTTTTTTGTAGTTTTTCTTCTAAATCTATATTTTTAACAACTTCATAAATTGCATCAAAAACAAGCAAACAAATTTTGAGACAAATCTCTTTAAACCACTGGCAGTCTCATGGTAAGGTACACAGGGATCTTTACTAAAACAAAACAAAACAAAAAAACCCCAGGGAAGCTTTCTGAAAAGGGTAGATGTTTGTTTACAATCAAGGACCACACCTTACAGGTTTTTTCCCTTCTTGTAGCCCCATTTTATGCTATTTCCAAGTACAAAACAATGCCTCCATTAACTCATGTCCCTTCTTTCCTGCTCCAAAGCCTTAAAGTCACTTTCTTCAAACTATTAATTGACTGGCCAGACCATCAAAGAACTGTGAAATAATTCCCAGAAGAGCAATTCAAAAGAATCCATTTTCCTATTATACTCTAGGAATTCCTGAAGTTCTTTTGTTATTTTCCTTTCAGCATAAGAAAACATAATAAATTGTGAGAATTCAAAGAAACCCACCAATAAAGCTGTTGTTTTAGGTTAAATTGGAAGGCATACACTGAGTGTTACATTTTAAAGTGTGTTTATTTCAAACTGTACTTACTTTAAAAAAATGTCTGTATGGATTCTCTTTTTCTTAGCGTACTACTCTCTGTAGGTTGTTAACAATCTGGAGCCCTGTGCCTTTGTAGAGACTTGATTATACTTATTTGAAAACACTAAGACTAAAGATATGTTATCCAACAGAACACAAAATCAACTCTGTAAAATGTACAATGATGATGAAATAATAAAGCTGAGGACATCCAAAAATGAATTCCTGAGAAGCAGACCTCATCCCACTCTGGAGCAATCTTATACTGAGCAGTTCCATTTGGCAAGGAAAACCGGAAACCGTTTTACATATTGTACTAGTTGGGCTTCGCTACTTTTCTGCCAAACTCCAAAAAGTGGGCTTTCCAAATAGTTATTTAGTCATCTCAGTATTACTGACTGCTAGGTTGACAGGTCCACTCGTCATAAATAAATGTGTAATGAACTACGGAAGCAGAACCTGGACATGGTTTAGAGATTACATGCCTGACTTTCCTTAATCAGCATATGCCCAATTACTCTTACACTTTGACACCTGTAGATTTCAAGTTTACATACCTAGGATTTGTTCAAAATGAGTGAGGTAAATTTTCTAGGTATAAAATGCAACATCAATTTAATTATAAATTATGCTAAAGGTCTTTCCATCATCCCCCAGACTTCAGATTACTCAAGTGCTTTTCTGTTCAATCTTTTTGCTGAACAGATGAAACAAATTTTTAAGTTTCATTTTGTTATCTCCTCTAAGTCAACTAGTCTCATTTTGTCATCTTACAGATACAGAAAGTAAGACCCTGAAAGTTTAATGAAATCAAACCAGCTATTCTACTATCTTTAACCATTCTGTGAGTTTGACAAACTTACACACATTTATTTACAAGAACTAAACCACCCCATATAAACAGCTGTTAAAAAGCAATGTCTTTTATGAGGGAAATACAACAAATGTTAATGTAAACTATTATTAGAAAGTATTAGCCCTTTTTGGTTTACTATTGATATTATAAGTACAATGTTGGATCTTGTTCTTAAGGATAGTTCATTTATACCACCAAGGATATTTATCTGATCACTGCACTGAAATCTATTGTGCCAAATAGTATCCTATATTTAATCAATATATTTAATCTAAATTCTTTTACATTTGTTTAGACTTTCCTAAATTAAAAATATGCACAGAATAGGATATTATCATTATATAAGCAGTGGGCAGCTTTAAAATACAGGATAGGAAGCCTACTTTAGGAGTGATAGAAAAGTGTTCAAAGTAATAAAAACCCCAACACAAATCAGTAAGCAAAATTGATTAGTGTGTAAACTAAGGTGTACGAGAAAGGATAAGCTTAGAGAATCAGAAGATGTGATTTAAAGTTTTCACTTCATTCCTTGCTATTTAAATTTGGGAGTAATTCAATAACCCTCTGGATTTCAGTTTTGTCATCTTCTAAGAGCTAACATTTGCACTATTTACCTCATTAGAATGTTGAAGACAGCATACATCAAATTCACGAGAGGGTGTTGTAGATGGAAGAGTACACTACAAATATTACTACTTCAGTAGCTGTTAAAATGCAGAACTACAGAAAACTGTAAAGAATTCTATTGGCATGCTCATTAGAAGAAACTCAATTCAAACCATGCACACATTTTCAACTTTCAATGGCAATATTAAAAAATTATACAAAGATATACAAAAGAAACTTCCTGGGAGAAAGTACTAAGGGACATACATTTGGGAGACTTGAGACTTTAAAATGAGTCTGAATAATTTACACCATAAAGAGGTATTTAGTCCTTAAGTGGAGAAAGCTGCTACTCACCTAAGAAAAACAAGCATATTGCCAGAGGGGAGCTGAGCAGACGTCTTTGCCGCTCTCTGTGTTTGGTCCTATGAAGGCAGGCCAGCTTCTTCTCAGTGAACCTGAAGCTGTCTGCTACAACCCCATCCTTGCCTGAGGGGAAAAATGGAGGAAAATAGATCTGAGCACTAAAGACTACTTTCAGAACTACATAGATAGAGATAGCTAAGTCATAGACAAGGCTTTTGATATTAAGGACTGAAGAGCTTTACACATTTGAAGAATGCTTCCTAGGCTAAGAAGAGGAAGTCATCTTCCATGATTCTTCCAAAGCTCTTGTTTCCTAAGATTAAAGACCCTCTATGTCAGATGCGTCTTCTGTTTTTGCAAAAATCCTGTCTTACCGTGTTGATATTAAAATTTCATAACGAATCCCAGTTGCCCTTTCATGAATATGATTCTATATTTTCTTTTTATTTATTTATTGACTTGAGAGAGGAGAGAGAGAGAAATAGGCAGATAGAGTGAGAGAAAGAGAATGGGCGTGCCAGGGCCTCCAGCCACTGCATATGAATTCCAGATGCATGCACCACCTTGTGCACCTGGTTTATGTGGGTCTGGGGAATTGAACCTGGGCCCTTTGGCTTTGCAGGCAAGAGCCTTCACTGTGAAGCCATCTCATCTCTCCAGCTCTATGCATGCATTCTATGTAAAACTACAATCCAAATGAAGGAATATATTTTACTAGAATTAAATAATCAACATTAATACATAGTGATTAATAATAAAACATTCCTCAAATTACATTACAAAGTGATGTTTGAGGAAGGCATTAATGGAAGTATATTGCTCTGTTTTCTTGGGAACAATGGACACTAGGAAAGGGAAATTTATGGGAAGCTACCAATGAGCCCCACCTGGTCAAGTTTTACCCTGTCAACTTTTAATGTCTAGTTGCAAATACAAAAATATATGTGTATTTTGATCTGGTGTTCATCATATATTTTTCTGCCCCGGCCGCCACTTGCCCCCCCGGCCGGGGGGTTCAACATAGGCTCAAGGCTGTTAACCTGGATGAGGGACAAGCAGACACAAAGAAAGAAAGCCTTGCTTCCACACTAGTCAAGGCTTTATTATTATTATTCATACAGAGGTATATATGGGGAGGCAGGAAGAGGGCAAATGGGATTTTATGGCTATAGGGGAGGCGGGAAGAAGGCAAATGGGATTTATGGCTGCCTAATGGATTTTATGGCTACCAGAGGGTCGGGGGTCTCTTGAGTGATAGGCCTCAAGAATGTCTGTTGAGATTACAGGCAGGGCGGATTTACATCAGTCCTGTTTGTTTAAGATACACATCTTTAGGTTACATTCTTGTTCTTATCAAAGCAGGCTTTTTGGGAAGGCTTGGTAAATTTCACAGGAACTCAGGAAGCTGAAATCTTAACACAAAAGTGGAGGCTTCTTCCTCCAAATGGTTGCAGTTTGGCTCAGGGTTCTCCAACATATTTTCCTGGAAAGGAAAAGTATAAAAATTGAGGTATATATTGAGGTATATATATTGAAGTATAAGAATTGAGGGTTCATTGTGCTGTGTGCCTTACTAAGTGTGCTATGCTAAACACATCAAGATCACACTGTATGTAATCATTTAAGGAGATATACAACACTCACATGTACACCCCAAAACCTAGGCTCCATTTGTTATTATGGATCTTTAAATATAGGTCTAATTATTCCATTCCTACCTATGCATAGGTTCTGCCTTTCGTTGCCTTATGCATGACATTTCTGTGTACTAATGACATCAGAAAGCTATTAAAGAACATAGCCTGATGATGATAATCTGTGTTTAGTCAGAGTAATGCACAGAATGGTAAGTCAGTCAAAGGTACATATTACCATAACTCGATTCTCACACACAGAAATTATCTCAAAAGAAATAACAGATTAGTGGTGCTTGACTCTAGGCTTGATGTTAAGAGAGAGGGCAAGTTGAGGGGCTAACTTCACTTCCCCATTTAGGGTATGTATACAGACAGAAACCATCACAAAAACAGAACGCTTAATGATTAATCCATCAATATGAAAGTATAGCCATTCTAGTTTATATATATTTACTCCCTCAAGCCAAACAAGTTTTGGCATTCATTATATCTCATTAATTAAATGAATGGAGTAGGATTATAGGTTGTATTTTTCAACTGTCACTCATTTGTATAGCAGTTCATTAATCTGCATTACTTGTATTACACTTTTATTTTTTTCAATTTTTCTTTTTATCTGACTTTCTCATTGAAATCAATATAATTGTTTTTCTATTATTTGAACTTGAAATGGTAAGCAAGAACATGATAAGAAATGATTTCATAGTTTCCCAAATATATCCATTTCTATAAACATGTTTGATGTACATTTAAGCTTATGTTACCTAGATTTATTATAATAGTGTCAGTCCAATAAAACTTCATAATGTGCAAATTAGAACATATAATTTATTTATTTATTCATTCATTCATTTATTTTGGTTTTTCCAGGTAGGGTCTCACACTAGTTCAGCTGACCTGGAATTCACTCTGTAGTCTCAGGGTGGCCTTGAACTCACAGTGATCCTCCTACCTCTGCCTCCTGAGTGCTAGGATTAAAGGCAAGCACCACCATGCCCAGCTAAATTATTTATTTTTTTGAAAAGAAAACAAATGATAGTCATTTCATAGTGTTGGTTTATTGTATCTGCTTTGGGTACAATGAAGGCTATTTTAAATGGATAAGTTTCCATTTCTCTTCAAATCACTTATATATGTCAATTCTCTAATTTTCTTTAAAATAATATCTTTATTAATTACCCAGTTAGAGAAATAACTCTATCTTAAATGATGAAGAAGTGTGGCTATAGAGTAGAATACAGCAAACACTACGTGCCAACTAGGTGCACAGCTCTGAGAAAATGATCCTTTTAATGTAGAAAGCATCTGTTTTCAGTAGACACAAAGAGAATAAGTAATAAGGAAATACATTCATTAACAACTTCAAGAGTATGATTGAAATTAAAGATTTTTTTAGTATTTATTACATATGCTTTAAAAGCACAAGTGCAAGTAATTGCTTTCTCCCTGAAATTTTTTCATCCTGCCCTTCAATCTGTGAAGAAATAGTCCAGAATTAGAGAAACCAAAGCTATGGTGACCAAGGTGATACATGTTTGTAAAGCTACCACTAGGGAGGATGAGGCAGGGAGACTGCCCACAGTTCAGCAAGACCAGTGTGAGCTACATAGCAAGTATCACACCAGTCAAAGAAAGAAGCAAGACCTTGTCTCAAAATAAAACAGATAAACTAAAACAACAAAGTGTGCAGAAAGATAGTGGTTTCCTCTAAGTTTTTCTCTGATATAACTTATTCTTTTTTTTTTTTTGGGTTTTTCGAGGTAGGGTCTCACTCTGGTCCAGGCTGACCTGGAATTCACTATGTAGTCTCAGGGTGGCCTCAAACTCTCGGCGATCCTCCTACCTCTGCCTCCCGAGTGCTGGGATTAAAGGCATGCGCCACCACGCCCGGCTTATTCATTATTTTTATCTACAAGACTAACCTCTGGACACAGCTTGGACAGGTTTTATGAAATACTGATTCTATCTTGAATGTCTGAAACAAATATTGGACTAATATGGATGACCAGCCATATCACATTTAGTGCTGTCTTCCAGGTTTTAGGGATTTTTGTTTGTTTGTTTGTTTTGCATATGTGTTTTTGAATCAGGCTTCACAGAAATTTGGAGTTCATAAGGAAAAATACATGTTCTGCTACTTAATCCATACCATTATTCAGGAGTAGATAAGACCGTATATAGATGCCTGATGTTTTTTGAATTTCTTCCTCCTACCTCTTTCAAGCTGTTGGAATTTAAGAATTTTATTTTATTTTATTTTATTTATTTTGTTTGTTTGTTTGTTTGTTTGTTTGTTTGTTTGTTTTTTTTCGGTATGGACTCACTCTGGCCCAGGCTGACCTGGAATTAACCATGTAGTCTCAGGCGATCTATGTAGATCTATGCAGAACTCAAGGCGATCCTCCTACATCTGCCTCCCGAGTGCTGGGATTAAAGGCGCATGCCACCACGCCCAGCTACATTTTATTTTATTTTTAAAAATATTTTATTATTTATTTATTTATTTGAGAGAGAGAGATACAGAAATAGGCAGAAATAGGCAGGAGAGAGAGAGAGAGAGAGAGAGAGAGAGAGAATGGGTGCGCCAGGGCCTCCAGCCACTGCAAACGAACTCCAGATGCATGCACCCCCTTGTGCAACTGGCTTACGTGGGTCTTGGAGAATCAAGCCTCGAACCGGGGTCCTTAGGCTTCATAGGCAAGCGTTTAACCGCTAAGCCATCTCTCCAGCTCTAAATTTTATTTTTTTATTGATTGAAATAAAACTCAGAGAGTGGTTAGAAAAGAAAGCAAAAAAAAAAAAAAAAAAAAAAACCAAGAAAAATCTCAATCTCTCTTCATTTTCTCCTCTGCCTCATTATCTTAATTCTTCTGTGCCCCGGCCAGCGGGCTTCAACAGGAGCAAGGACCCTAGAGAACCTGAAATGAAAGGGACAAGAGACACAAGGAACCGACAGCAAGACAAAGTTCTGATCAAGCTGTGAGTTTTATTAATCCCAGGGTGCCTTTTATACAGCAGAACAGGGAAGTAGCTTAGGTATTCTATAATTATGTTTCAACAGGATAAGACCCCAGCCCCAAGGCTATAGGATGTTCCACAGGATAAGGCTCCAGCCCCAAAGCCATAAGATAACGACTTCCTCAATCTCTGTGCATGGGTTAATAGATAACTGCAGACCTTGTGACTTCCCCGAACAGATCAATGGATCAATGGATCAAGATGGAGGCACTTTTGGTTACCTAGTGCCCAATGGTTCCCGACACTTCTGTTAAAGGTTGCTTTAAGAAAACGGAGAAGAGGGCCAGGCATGGTGGTGTGCGCCTTTAATCCCAGCAATCGGGAGGCAGAGGTAGGAGGATTGCCATGAGTTTGATGTCACCGTGAGAATGCATAGTGATTTCCAGGTCAGACTTGGAAGAGAAGGTGCTTTCCTGAGGATCGGGTAAGAAATCAAAACCTTGGAGATGGGCTAGAGCTAAAGGAGACTGGGCTGTGTATTTCCCAAATACTGCCTATGGCAAACTCCTCAAGGTCACTGCGTGGATTCCTAACCCAACTCTCTAGAGATGAGGGGGCCTAGAGAGAAAAGGGGGTTTAGATCATACAAATTGGCATGATATGAAAAGTCAGCAAAAACCACTGGGTGGCAGCATGGTGTTTAGGTCTGCAGTGGCCGCCCTGCCAACATAGCTGCGGTTGAGCCAGTCTGTCGCCTCTTCTGAGTGGCTGGCAACAACTGTGGCCATGCAAAATACCAGTGGGTGGGGGCTAAATTTCCATGGCAATACCAGGATGAACTGAAAGGAAGGAAAAAGTCATAAATGCTTCAAATTCCAGAATTGGCTCTCTGCCAGCAAATAGGTAGAAGATCACCCTTCTTGCTGGTTCAGAGCCTGCTTCCTGCATGAACCTAAATAAAAAAACAGGCTTTTTGGGTACGTGACTCTGGCCTAATGAGATAACAAAAAATGAGCTAACTAACTGCTTATCTGGCTTCTGTGAACTGCTTGCACCATAAAAGGAAGGATTGTAATATAAAAGTATAGATAGAGAGTGTAGGACAATAAGAGAATGTAAACAAGAAAAGCAAAAACTAAAGTAACGCCATGACAGGCTTTCAGAATATTCACAGGCCTGAGTTTCTATTTCCAGAAGGAGCTGACACAGCACTTCTGCAGTTGCTGGAAAAACTCCAAACTGATAAGTATTCAAAATAATCCTTGAAATGAGCCAATCATAAGAAACTCAGCAAACGTTTATACATACTTGTGGCCCTCCTAATATAGAAAGTATATTCAAAATGCCCCAGCAACCAAATAACCAATGAGCTTATTACATGTACCTTCTTACTAGCTGTTAACCAATCATGTTAAGAATTTTCCTCTTTGTCTAAACCCAATAAAAGCTGCCTTAGTTCTGCACTAGGGGTCCCAGTCTTCTCCCCTGCATGGTGAACGACTGGGGCCCCAGCGCTGGAATAAAAATCCCTCTTGCAATTTGCATCAAGATCGTTTCTTGGGGTGATTTGGGGTGTCGCCTTCCCGAGACAGAGCCCGGGAGTTCCCAATTTGGTCTTACAGAACCATCTACCTGTGAATAACTGATTTCAGATCTGTAAAAGATGATAAGAATCCCTGCAATGAGCATTAAGAGAGAAGAAAAACACTTAAGGAAAATAGAAGTCTTCCTATTCCTTAAGGAAACTTAAAGAACGTTCTCTCAATTTAGTGGTATCTTTAGCTTCCCTGAGTATCTACTAGTGAAATGTTAATTTGAAATGATAAGAACAGAAAAAATAAGGAAACGATAATGGGAAGGGATCAGAAAAAAATGCATAAACACGTAGTTCATCTGAGTAAATATCTAATGGATTTTGCTTTCTGAGCCTAGCAGGATACTCAGTCTCTGTTACTATACTAGATTCACATGTCTTTAGCTGTGTGACCTTAAATAACTTTTTAATCTCACTGTGTCTCATTTTCTTCCTCCATGGCATGGGGCTAATAGTTTCTACTTCACAATGTTATGAGACTTGAGTGTGTACTTATAGCAGTTCTTGGCTCAATGAATATATAAGTTGATATCATTTTAAACTTTTGACCTTATGATTATTATTATGCCTGCTAGTTGTTGTTGATTCTGGAATAGATACTACCTTTCAATTTTTTAAACTGTGTAGAGAAACTACAGACACGGTGGAAAAGGTTATATTTTCCATTTTGAAATTTTGTTTGTGTTACAAAAGAGCCCCGAAATGGCAGCACTATAGAGGTCTTGTAGGTATTATCATTTTCCATTTCAATGCAGCCCTTAGGAAAATGGAAAGAGTGGATCTAGTTGACTCACAAGATCCAAGTAAATCCACGTTGTTGTTTAAACTCTCATCAAGATACAGGAGCAGGTGGACATCTGTAAAATGTTTTGTGATCACAAGTGAATTAGTTTACCTCAGACACAGCCACCTCTTGTATGACTTCTATGCATCTCTGAAAAACAATCTCAGGCCTGTGACACTTCATGGACCAATTTTCTTTGTGGACTCTGCTCATTTCAACTGGCCTCTGTCTATTTATTGGTTAAGTTTGTAGTCTAAGCAGGATAACTACAGGAATTCATGTTTGGATTAGATGTTTCAGTGCTTATGTTTCATGGAATATTATTTCAATAGGTGCTGGGCAACATGCTGTATGCAGTCAAAATTACTGCTTTGGCTTGTCTTGTGTATTTATTTTTATTGTTTGAATGCCAAGAAAACTGTCAGTCAACACTCACTGGATCACACAATTTCTGTGGCAGCCTAATAGAGATGAAAGGGAGTGAGTGGAGTGGTCAGAAACTTTGGTTGGAAACTGGCTCCTCCATCAGAAGAGACAAGCCAAGAGCAGGAGAAATTCAATGCCTGACAGTGTGTCAGCAGCCTGAGCAAAGGCAAGCAAGACCAGCTGAGACAAAAACAAGGCAAACTTCTCTTCCGGGTCCAACTCTGGCTCAAAGAAGAGGCACCAAAGGAGAGGAGGTGGGAAGGGGCTTTTGACATTCCCCAGTTAGATTGGAGGACAGTGGTGGGGTTGGGGTGGGCAAGTCAGGGGTTTGAAGCCCAGCTTGTGCGGGCGAGGCCACCTAGCTGGTGTGCATGCTAAAGCAATGGCTCTGGTTGCAGGCAAGACCAAGGCTTGGGTGGCATGAGGTGAGCTGATGCAGGGATCCTCTGGTGGGGGAGGGTCCCTCGCCACCAGTCGGCTCCCCCCACACACACCGCCTCCGTGCCCACCTCTCCGGTTCTATCCCCGACGCCCCCAGAGCCGTCTGGGCCTCCCCTGGTGCCGGCTTCCCTGCGGGCGGTCGCCAGCCACCCTGCACCCCCCTGCTGGGCTCATTGGTAGCAGTCCTGTCCCCAAGTGGGGGAGGGGAGGGGCAGCCCGGCTCCCTGGGATGCGCTGGACCTGCAGTGGCTGCTGCTCCAGGTGGGTGGGCGGTGCACTTCCATCCCTGTAGAGCCTTTCTTCTTCTTCCCCTAGGACCTTCAACCCAGAATCTTTTGTTATTATTATTATGTTAATTAATCGAGACACCTTGTTTTGGGAAAGCAGTCGTATTAGCACATCATCTTCCTGGAAGGAGAGAGACTAAAAGTATTTGTCTTAACTTTTCCAGAGTGATCTGAGAACAAGAAATAATTGGGGCCTGGGGGGTGATTGGAAGGAGGAAGCTTGTACTTATTTTCTTCTGTAAATTGGCTGTAAGTACAGAGTTCTCGAGCTGTGGAATTTTTCTTTCTTTCTTTTTTTCCCTTCTGGAGGGGAGCAGAGGTTGAGGTGGGAAATGAGGAAGGAGAAACTCCACGAGGAGGAAAACCTGGAGATAAAAGTCGTGGATGAGAGCCTGTGGTAGTTATTTTCCAGTATTTCCTGATAGAAATTGAGGTTATAATTGTATTTTTATTTTAGACAGTGGATGTTTGAATCAAGTGAAAGGAAGGAGGCTTTGCTCTTTGAACAAGATTACTTATTAAAGAATCCTGAAATCTTGGTGCGTGTCAGGCAGAAAAATTGTTGGGAAAACCCTCAATATTTTGAAACATCCAAAGTCATAACAATAAAAAAAAACCAGGGCTTAGCGGTTAAGACACTTGCCTGTGAAGCCAAAGGACCAAGGTTCGACTCCTCAGCACCCACCTAAACCAGATGCATATGGTGGTGCATGTGTATGGTGTTCATTTACAGTGGTTAGAGGCCATTGTGCACCTGTTCTATGTTTGCTTCTCTCTCTCATAAATAAATAAACATTTTTTTTAAAAGTGGGGGAGGGCTTTTCTTAGAGAAATGGTGAAATGGAGGTAGGCTCGCAGAAGTCAGGAGCACTGATTCCTGGGAAGACGTTGTACCTTCCCTCTTTCACTGACATTCAACCTCCACAACAAACTTACTGAGCTGCTCTGCTGTGTAATCAGAGCTGTGATTCAGGCTTCCCAGTTACACTGAAGTTGAGAATCTCAGAATTTTTAAGATGTTTAACATAGATTTCTGAAAAGCATTGTTGTGACTGATTGAAAATGGATTTTTAAATTTACTTTAAAAATTTTATTTATTAGCAAGCAGGAAACAAGAATGGGTGTCATTCTTGCCTCTTGTTGCTGCAAAGGAATTTAAGATGCATGTGTCCCTTTGTGCAGCTTAAATTTGGCTTTTAAGGGTACTGGGGGGATTTGAAACATGGTCTGTCAGGCAGGCTTTGTAAGAAAGCACTTTTAACCACTGAGCCAGCTCTCCAGTCTTAGAATATTTAATTCAAACTTAGTTCAAAAGTGATTTTTAGACTGGAGAGCTGGCTCAGCCATTAAAGCGCTTGCCCAGTACCTACATAAAGCCAGATGCACAAAGTGGCATGTATGTGTTGTTTGTTTGCAGTGACTAGAAGCCCTCACACACCCATCCTCTCCCCCTCTGCTGGCAAACAAACTATTTTTTAAAAAATAAGAAAAAAAATAAATAAACAAAATCGACATGGGGTCCTTAAGGCTTTTCAGGCATACGCCTTAACCGCTAAGCCTTCTCTCCAGCCCTCTTCAATCTCTTTTTAAAAATGATGTTGCCTACCCTGGAGAGACGGCTTAGCGGTTAAGGCGCTTGCCTGTGAAGCCAAAGGACCCAGGTTCAATTCCCTAGGACCCACGTAAGCCAGATATACGAGGGCGCATGCATCTGGAGTTTGTTTGCAGTGGCTTGAGGCTCAGACATGCCCATACTGTCTCCGTATGTCCTTCTTCTCTCTCTATCTCTCTTTCTCTGCTTGCAAATGAATACATACGATAAATTAATTTTTAAATTTTTTTAAATTTTTTGTTTTTATTTTTGGAGAGAGACACAGAAAGAGACAGAGAGGGAGAGGAAGACAGAATGGTGCACCTGCAGCTTCTCAGCAGCTGTGAATGAAATCTAGATGCGTGCACCCCCATGTGGGCAAGTGCAGCATTGCATCCTTGCCTCACTTTGCATCTGGCCAAACGTGGGACCTGCGATTGGAACTGACGTTCTTAGGCTTAGCAGGCAGGCACCTTAACCGCTGAGCCATCTGTCCACCCCAGATAAATTAATTTTTAAAAATTGTGTTGTCTGTTCTAGGTCAGATTCATAATGCTAAAAATACAATGCTTGAACTGGTAAGAAAATGGCCCATTAGCATCCAAGTCTTTTGAAATTCAAAATGAGAAGTCCTCCACAGGACACTCCAAGCTCAAGCAAATCTTAATTTTTTTAAAAGAATGAAAAACTGCTAATCAGCCTTTGGTGTAGCCCTGCTTGATGCAAATTATACTACTTGTCAAGACTTTTGTTTAGTCACAAATAAAAGACTTAGTGGATAAAGGTTTGGCCTTTTGTTACAGGTGCACCTGGCTTATATGGGTATTGGGGATTGAACCGAGATCCTTTGGGTTTTCAGGCAAACACCTTAACAGCTAAGCCATCCCTCCAGCCCATCTCGAAGTTTCTTGAAAACTCTAACACATCCATGACAGCAGGAGCTTGACCCTGCTAGGAGCTTGGGTCAGAACCAGAGGTGGGTACTACTTTCCAAGTCCCATTCACCATCTTCCTCCAGCTAGGTCACAGTGCCAAAGGTTCCAAACCACCCCAAACAGCGCCACCTGGTGGACACCAAGTGTTCAAACACTTGAGCCTGTGGGGGACAGTTCCCATTGAAACCACAACAGAAACCACACTTCGCACTTATGTGTTGGGTTGTTTATTATTTATTTAGAGTAGGTCTTGCTCTGTATCCCAGGATAGTCTCAAACTCTCTTCCAGCCTCAGTCTCCAGAAAAATTGATTACAAGTGTGTGCCAACACACACAGTTTAACCATACATCTCTGAAGATAACATTACAATACATCTGAAAACAGAAGCAGATAGTGGGTAAAATAATTTTAAATTATCTCTCTATATGCCTGTCTCTCAAATAAATAAACAAAAATAAAATAACTTTAAAAAAGAGCTGGAGTGCCAGGCATGTTGAATCACACCTTGAATCCCAGCACTCAGGAGGCAGAGGTTGGAGGGATCGCCATGAGTTCTAGGCCACCCTGCGATGACATAGTGAATTCCAGGTCAGCCTGATCTAGAGTGAGACCCTACCTCGAAAAAACCAAGAAGGTAAAAATGAATCCCGGAGATGGAGAGATGGCGTAGTAGTTAAGCCACTTGCCTGCAAAGCCAAGGGACTCAGATTCTATAAATAAATTTAAAAAAATAGAAGCCTGGCCTGGCTTTTAGTCCCAGCATTTGGGAAGGAGAGATAGGAGGATCACTGTGAGTTCAAAGGTCACCCTGACCCTGAGACTGCATAGTTAATTCCAGGTCAGCCTGGACCAGAGTGAGACCCTACCTCGCAAAACCAAAAAAAAAAAAAAAAAAAAAAAAAAAAAAAAACAAAGGCCACCCTGAGACTACATAGTGAATTACAGGTCAGCCTGAACTACAGTGAGGCCCTACCTCAAAACACCAAAAAAAAAAATAAATAAAAATAAACAAACAAACAAACAAACAAAAGCCCGGCATGGTGACACACGCTTTTAATCCCAGCACTAGAGAGGCAGAGATAGGAGGATCACCAAGAATAGAGGCCACCCTGAGACTACATAGTTAATTCCAGGTCAACCTTAGCTAGACTGATACCCTACCTGAAGGAAAAAAAAAAAAAGTAAAATGAGGGCTAGAGATTGAGAGAAAGAGACTGTTGTTTTTTTTTTTTTTTTTTTTTTTTTTTCAGTAAGGTCTCGTTCTAGCCCAGGCTGACTGGAATTCACTAGGGGGAGTCTCAGGCTGGCATCGAACTTCATTCCGATCTCCTTCCACTGTCTCCCAATCCATGGTTACTCCATCTTGGGAGCCCATCTCAACCTAACAGTAACCTTAGCCTGGATTGGGACTGGTAATTTGGAAGTTTTACATAGCAACCCAATAGTATGCTGCCATGTAGGTGAAAATAAAGGGGGGGAGCTGAAATGTACAGAAACCACAACAGTGGCTCTAAATTTAAAATGGAGAGATGATTCAGAAGGTATGGCTCTTGCCTGCAAAGACTAACAACCCAGGTTTGTTTCCCTAGTACCCAGGCAAAGCTGGATGCACAAAATGGCACATGCATGTAGTGTTCATTTGCATTGGCTAGAGGTCCTGGTGCACTACATTTTCTTTCTCTCTCTCTCTCTCCTTGAAAATAAATAAATAATTTTTATTAAAAATTAGAGCAAATATAATGAGATAAAGATTGATATAACTGCTACAACCCAACAAAATCTCACCACTTATTTCCATATAGATATATTAAATAGAAACACAGTTTGCACTAGATCAGCTCTGAGGTGCTTTCCAGATCAAGGTAAAAAATTAAACACACATTCGAAGACACATCAAACTATGACAAAATAGATCAATTGAAGCAAACCGTGAAGGGCAGGGCACATGAACCTCAATTTTAAAAAAGTAACTCAAAGTTTTAATATTATCTTATTCCTTAAAACGTTTTATAAATAATACAATTAGTTCCTCTATACCTTTAACTTACTCAGTTTTCTTTAAAGTTAATATCTTTTATAGTGCACTACATTTGTTAATACTAAGTTAAGAACATTACTGTCAAAGGTATATTCTTTCACAGATTTTACCAAATTTCCACTAATTGACTTGTTCGTTTTCAGGATTCAATCCAAAATGGTTCATTCTTTTTAGTCATCATGTCTTCTTAGCTCCTCTGGTCTCTGAAGTTCTTTGCGTTTAGCGATTTTCTTTAAACACACGCTATTTTAACAGTCAATCTCTATGGGTCATGTGTCCCAAAGATAAGATAACTGCCTTCCAGCAACTCACCTCATTCAAAAATTTGGATTAGAATTTTGAGGAGTCATACTTAAAAATTTCTGTCCTGGGCTGGAGAGATGGCTTAGGGGTTAAGGCGCCTGCCTCCTAAGCCTAAGAACGCTGGTTCCAATCTCCATCGGTTCCAATCTCCAGGTCCCACATTTAGCCAGATGAAAAGTGATGCAAGGGCACAATGCCGCACTTGACCACAAGGGTGCGCACATCTGGATTTCGTTTGCAGCAGCCGAGACACTGCTGGCATGCCCATCTCTGTCTTCCTCTCTTTCTCTCTCTTTCTCTCTCTCTCTCTGTCTCTCTGTGTCTCTCTCCAAAAAAATAATAAAAAAGTAAACATTTCTGTCCTGAAACTATCATATGACCAGTTACCAACTCTAAACCCTAGAAATACTTCAATAATTCCTCTCTTTTCAGCTGTTACTGACACTGTCAGAGGATACTTTCTCTTGTTTAGCTTGCTACACATAACCCACCTTTGGATGAACAGGTTTCTGTGGTAGTTGTTGTGTAGGGTCTTTGATGACGTGATCCAATCATACAGTAAACTCCGGAATCCCTTCTACAACATCTAGCAAGCACCGAAACAGGTCTCTTTGCCCAACGCTACCACTACTACCTCTCTGGGAACACTTCCAGTGGCAGTACATGGATTACATCCCAAAATATGTCTATGCCATCTGCTTGCGGACTGTTAGAAATGGCTATACCAAAATTAACGCAAATTTTGTCCCTTGCAGGTTCTTTTCATTGGCCCCATTTATGTCCTGCATAGAATCAAGACAGTAGATGGCAAATAAGCTGAAGATACAGTCTCAGCCCAGTTGTAAGGAGAGATTGAGACACACTCAGGAGGTGCTAGCTTTGGAGGGTTGCTTTCTAAGTATCCCATCTTGTTGGGCCTTAATTGCCTTAACTTGTTTTAAAAAACTCACCACCACGTTTATAGAATTATTGTGAGAAGTAAATGAAATAGCACTTATGGAATTACCTACCTCATTGACAGGTGTAGAGAAGATTGTCCATAGGCATGAACATTCAGAGCATTGTCCCCCTGTCACCCACACTGACTGACTGCTGCTCTCATAACCCACAACCCCATGGTGAATATTAACAATCCCACTGAGGAGAGCCCTCAGTGGAATGGGGGCAAGGAGGAAGAAATGGTAGCAACACATGATGTGTGCATACAAAATTTCTACATAATACTAAAAAGATGTTTACCTTGTAGACAACTAGTGACTACCCAGGTGAAATATACCTTTCATACTGCATTACGCCATTCTTCTGTTTGACAACAGTGAATTCCTTTTTTCTTTTCAATGAATTCTCTAGAGATTATGTGTAGTTTTGCTATTGACCTTTCCCCTTGAAGTTTAATTAAACTGTTACTGAGCAGAACTGAAATGTTAAATAAACTGAGAAAATTAGTTGCTCACATTCCCGAATATATGGCTCCCTGGTGAGATTAGCCATGACAGTTGATGAGAGTGTTTGACAAGGATTAGAGTACACCCCTTCTTATCAACAAAATGTAGAAATGGGGGCTGGCTTGGGCATTGATCTAAATTTCCATGGCAACACCAGGATGAACCATCTATCTGTGAATAACTGATATCCAATCTGTAAAAGATGATAAGAATCACTGCAATGAGCATTGAGAAAGAAGAAAATCACTTAAGGAAAACAGAAGAAAACTTCTTCCTCCTTGAGGAAACTTAAAGAACGTTCTCTAAATTTAGTGGTATCTTTAGCTTCCCGGAGTATCTACCAGGGAAATGTTAATTTGAAATTATAAGAACAGAAAAAATGAGGAAAAGATAATAGGAAGGGATCAGAAAAAATGCATAAACATGTAGTTCATCTGAGGAAATATCTAATGGATTTTGCTTTCTGTGCCTAGCAGGATACTCAGTCTCTGTTACTATACTAGATTCACATATCTTTAGCTGTGTGACCTTAAATAACTTTTTTAATCTCACTGTGTCTCATTTTCTTCCTCCATGGCATGGGGATAATAGTTTCTACTTCACAATGTTGTTATGAGACTTGAGTGTGTACTTATAGCAGTTCTTGGCTCAATGAATATATAAGTTGATATCATTTTAACTTTTGACCTTATGATTATTATTATGCCTGCTAGTTGTTGTTGATTCTGGAATAGATACTACCTTTCAATTTTTTAAACTGTGTAGAGAAACTACAGACACGGTGGAAAAGGTATATTTTCCATTTTGAAATTTTGTTTGTGTTACAAAAGAGCCCTGAAATGGCAGCACTAGAGAGGTCTTATAGGTATTATCATTTTCCATTTCAATGCAGCCCTTAGGAAAATGGAAAGAGTGGATCTAGTTGACTCACAGGATCCAAGTCAAGTCCTATTGTTGTTTAAACTCTCATCAAGATACAGGAACAGGTGGACATCTGTAAAATGTTTGGTGATCACAAGGGAATTAGTTTACCTCAGACACAGCCACCTCTTTTATGACTTCTATGCAACTCTGAAAAACAATCTCAGTCCTGTGACATTTCATGGACCAGCTTTCCATAATCATGGTGATATTCTTTATTTACAGTTCCCAGGGACGTTTTTTTTCTTTTTTCGAGGTAGGATGTCACTGTGGTCCAGGCTGACCTGGAATTAACTGTGTAGTCTCAGGGTCACCTCGAACTCACTGCGATCCTCCTATGTCTACCTCCTGAGTGCTGGGATTAAAGGCATGTGCCATCACACCGGGCAGTTTGTTTGTTTTGTTTTTCAAGGTAAGGTCTCCCTCTAGCCCAGCCTGACCTGGAATTCCTTATGTATTTTCAGGGTGGCCTCAAACTTGTAATCTTCATACCTCTGCCTGTAGAGTGCAGGTATTAAAGGTGTGTGCCACCATGCTCAGTTCAAGATTTTGTTTTTTTGTTATTAATATTATTATTTTTTTTTTTTTGGTTGTTGCAAGGTAGGGTTTCACTGTAGTCCAGGCTGACCTGGAATTAACTCTGTAGTCTCAGGGTGGCCTCGAACTCTCAGCGATCCTCCTACCTCTGCCTCCCGAGTGCTGGGATTAAAGGTGTGCACCACCACACCCGGCTAAGATTTTTTTTTTTTTTTTTTTTTTTTTTGGTTTTTCGAGGTAGGGTCTAACTAGTCCAGGCTGACGTGGAATTCACTATGTAGTCTCAGGGTGGCCTCGAACTCACAGTGATCCTCCTACCTCTGCCTCCCGAGTGCTGGGATTAAAGGCGTGCGCCACCACGCCTGGCTAAGATTTTGTTTTTATAAGTAGATCTAGTTTGATTTTATAAAACACTATCAAAATATATAAATTCTTTAAGTGTTTTTACTGTATTCCTATGTTTTATGAAAAGAACAGGGTATTGAAAATGGAGAAAATTGCTTTGCAAACTGCCTATGAAGTAGCCTTAAAGGGGTTACTCCCTGAGCCTTGGTGGGGTTTTTTTAAGTCTACTTTAGTGTTTATCTCTCAGCAGCTTAGACAATTTTGCAGAAGAGGGAGGGTGGAAGGATTGTAAGAGCCATTTTGTGGGAGGTAATATCCAGAGGCCTTGTCCCCACCACACACAATGAATGTCTGCTGTTCTCACAACTCATAACACACAACCCCATGGTGAATACCAGCAATACCACTGAGGAAGGCCTCAATGGAATGGGGGCAGGGAGGGATGGAAATCACGGTACAAACACACATGAAAAACAAAGTCTTGCTAGTAATATATTTATTGAGAGAGAGAGAGAGAGAGAGAGAATAGAAATCAATTCCTCAAGCTTCCAACAAAACTCTTGATCTGCAATCAGTTTTTCTCTCTCTTTTTCCCTAAATTTAGTTCAAAGCCAGATACATAGAAAGAGTCTTGGCAGACATGGTGGAAACTGTGGAGTATCTTTGCTTTTCAGGGCCAAGATGGGAAGGAGAAATGAGAGACAATCACTACCACAAAGGGCCATTCATCACCGTGTATCTCAAACCCTGTTCACTGCCAGCATTCTTGTCAACACCTTTTCATTCATGTCCTTTCCTTTCTTTCTTTCTTTCTTTCTTTCTTTCTTTCTTTCTTTCCTTCTTCCGAGGTAGGGTCTCCCTCTCCCTGTAGCTCAGGCTGACCCGGATTTCACTATGTAGTCTCAGGGTGGCCTCAAACTCATGGCAATCCTCCTACCTCTGCTTCCCAAGTGCTGGAGTTAAAGGCATGTCCACCATTCTCTGCCATTCATTTCCTTTTAAAAGAAATACTGGGCCTATTATTATTTTTCCTAAAAGAAAGATTTGAATACATTATAAGAATTGTGAAATCTGTCAGTTTATTATTAATACAGTGCTATTAGTATAAATGATAGGAAACATGATTTATTTTTCAGACTTGTGCCTTAATGGTAAGATATTTTTATAGTGGATGATTCTGACTTTAAATGATGTCTTTTAGATCAACAGGGTTATAGTCACTTTCTGGAACTAATATGTAGGCATGGGATGGGATGCAATAGAACCACGTGTGTCCTCTTGAGTATGCGAAGTAATTACTGGTAATACACACGGAAATTTTCTGATTTGTTGTCACTGTTATTGGTGCTGTGATAAAAAAATGTTGATTAAAAATAAATCATGTGGGCTGGAGAGTTTGTTCAGTGGTTAAGGTGCTTCCCTGTGAAGCCTAAGGGACCAGGTTTCATTCCTCACTTAAGCCAAATTCACAAAGTGGCACATGCATCTGGAGTTTGTTTGCTGTGGCTGAAGGCTCTTGTGTGCCCAATCTCTCTACATATCTGCCTCTTTCTCTTTCTCTCTCAAATAAAATAAAATAAAATAAAAGCAAAATATAAATCATGCAAGATATAATTTTTTAAAATCGCACATATTGAAAATAATACAAGTAGGGACCTCATGTCAAGTAGGTAGTATGTCAGGGTCCTCGACACAAGAAAACTAGAGTATTTATTACTAACTTTAGGGAACTGATACTGAAAATACAGATCCTACCATTCCAATTGACCATTATTTCAGCAAACTGGTAAATGTCTGTGTGAGCTCATTTCTAAGAAAAGCTTCTCAGGGGCCTCTGCACTGTAGATTGGTGGGTTTCCTATCTGTGAAGAGCAAGCTAAAAGGTTGCCAAATATGGAACATTCTATATTTATTTCCTAGTAGGGAAAAACTATTATGTTTTCATGAAGTTGGAAATATTCCAGATGATCCCGGGGTTACTTTAGGGGAAATATTTAAATATGTTAGTTCCAGGAATTAAGTCAGAATCTTCTTCAGGATGAATTTCCAATTCTTCCTATTATTTGGTATTGATTATGTCTTCACGTCCCTTCAACATAGTTATCACCCCCCTCCCACGTGGTGATCACACCCTATTAGGACAGTGTTCCATATTAATAACTTGAGCAATTGATGTTGCTGACACTACAGTGCTTAATGAAACCTCGTGAATTCATCAAGAAGAGAAGGCAATAAAATATGCATCATTCTCTTCCATAAGTCTATGAAACTTCAGAAAATGCTATGCACTATGCAAAGAGATAAAATAGGACAGGGCAAATATCTAATGACCTTCCTCACAGCCCTTGCAATGGAAGTGGCTAAAAGAAGATCGATAAAAGAATTCATTGAGTTTTTTTCTTTTCTTTTTTTTTTTTTTTTTTTGGTTTTTGGAAGTAGGGTTTCACTCTGGTCCAGGCTGACCTGGAATTAACTATGTAGTCTCAGGGTGGCCTCGAATTCACGGGTGTCCTCCTACCTCTGCTTCCCAAATGCTGGGATTAAAGGCTTGTGCTACCATGCCCGCCTAGGAATTGATTGATCTTATAGTAAAATAATTATGATGTGTTGGCTGATTTCATTTGGAAGGGAAGCAGGAGCATCATATGTATCAGCATTCACTGCATAGATAGGTATAAAGTGCTGCTTCCAGGTAGAAACAAATTTGTGCAATCATGCTCAAAGGGACATTGGGTGTCTCAAAAGAGACAGGCGACTTGACCTTTGGCATTTAGGTGTAAAAGCTTAACCAAATAGAAACAAAATAGAAAAGGGCAGATTTTTTTTTTAAAATATGTGAGTTTTTAAAAATATTTTATTATTTATTTATTTATTTGAGAGAGAGATACAGAAATAGGCAGGCAGAG
>JAEOAD010002336.1:0-72674 GCA_036365145.1 Orientallactaga sibirica | reverse complement strand
CCACATTCAGTACATTCATATGGCTTCTCACCTGTATGAATTCTCTGATGAATCTTTAGATGTGACTTGGAGATGAAGGCTTTCCCACATTCAGTACACTCATATGGTTTGTCACCTGTATGAATTCTCTGATGAATCTTTAGCGCTGACTTGAAGATGAAAGCCTTCCCACATTCAGTACATTCATATGCCTTTTCACCTGTGTGAGTTTTATGATGCTTAATAAGATCTGAATTGGAGATGAACACTTTCCCACATTCAGTACACTCATATGGCTTCTCACCTGTATGATTTCTCTGATGAATCTTTAGCTGTGACTTGAAGATGAACGCCTTCCCACATTCAGTACACTCATATGCCTTTTCACCTTGTGAATTTTCTGATGCCTAATATGATTTGACTTGGTGATGAAAGCTTTCCCACATTCAGTACATTCATATGGCTTCTCACCTTTAGATGTGACTTGAATTCCCACATTCTGATGAATGGCTTTACCTGGTTCTCTGATGACTTTAGATGACTTGGATATGAAAGCTTTCCCACATTCAGTACATTCATTTGGCTTCTCACCTGTATGAATTCTCTGATGAATCTTTAGATGTGACTTGGAGATGAAGGCTTTCCCACATTCAGTACACTCATATGGCTTCTCACCTGTATGAATTCTCTGATGAATCTTTAGCACTGACTTGAAGATGAAAGCCTTCCCACATTCAGTACATTCATATGCCTTTTCACCTGTGTGAGTTTTATGATGCTTAATAAGATCTGAATTGGAGATGAATGATTTCCCACATTCAGTACACTCATATGGCTTCTCACCTGTATGAATTCTCTGATGAATCTTTAGCTGTGACTTGAAGATGAAAGCCTTCCCACATTCAGTACATTCATATGCCTTTTCACCTGTGTGAGTTCTCTGATGCGTATTAAGTTTTGATTTTGTGATGAAGGCTTTTCCACATTCAGTACATTCATATGGCTTTTCACCTGTGTGAATTTTATGATGCTTAATAAGATCTGACTTGGAGACAAATGGTTTCCCACATTCAGTACACTCATATGGCTTCTCACCTGTATGAATTCTCTGATGAATCTTTAGCTGTGACTTGAAGATGAAAGCCTTCCTACATTCAGTACATTCATATGGCTTTTCACCTGTGTGAGTTTTCTGATGTGTGGTATGATATGACTTGGAGACAAACGCTTTCCATTCACACTCATATTTCACCTGTACTCTGATGAATCTTTAGCGCTGACTTGAAGATGGCTTCCCACATTCACATTCTGTATGAATTCTCACCTGATGATTTTGTGATCTTTAGACGTGACTTGAAGATGAAAAGCCTTCCCACATTCAGTACACTCATATGCCTTTTCACCTGTGTGAGTTCTCTGATGATTTTAGTGCTGACTTGAAGATGAAAGCCTTCCACATTCAGTACATTCATATGCCTTTTCACCTGTGAGTTCTCTGATGCCCATTAAGACCTGACTTGGTGATGAAGGCTTTTCCACATTCAGTACATTCATATGGCTTTTCACCTGTGTGAGTTTTATGATGAATCTGATGATCTGACTTGAGACAAACGCTTTTATTCAGTACTGTGACTTGACCTGATGAAAGATGACTCTTTAGACCAAGATGATTCAGTTCACACATTCATATGCTTTTCACCTGTGTGAGTTCTCTGATGCCTATTAAGTTTGATTTTGTGATGAAGGCTTTCCCATTCAGTACATTCATACATTCACCTATGGTTTTTCACCTGTAAGAGTTCTTGGTGATGCCTATTAATATGATTCTGACCTTTGATGATGAAGGCTTTTCCCACATTCAGTACCATTCATATGGCTTTTCACCTGTGTGAGTGGACAATCTTGACATGATGCTTTCCCATATACATAATGGCTTTTCACCTGTGTGAGTTTTGATGATTAAGATCTGACTTTGTGATGAAGGCTTTCCCACATTCAGTACATTCATATGGCTTCTCACCTGTGTGAGTTCTGTGATGCTGATTTGACTTTGTGATGAATGCTTTCCCACATTCAGTACATTCATATGGACCTGTGTGACTCTGATGCACAGTGAGACTTGACTGGAAGATGAAAGCTTTCCCACATTCAATACATTCATATAGCTTTTTATCTGTGTGAGTTCCCTGATGCATAGTGAGGTGTGACTTGGAGATCAAGGTTGTCCCACATTCTTGCTGCTTTTCACATGAGTTTCTTCCTTGATGACAAGTGTGATGTGACTTCTGGTAAACAGCATTCTGGCAATGTTTAGAATCATCAGTCTTTGTCCTGTGCATTTTCTGTTGAATTTTTAATTCTGAGAGATACAAAGATAATTATTACATTCCACATACTAAACAAAACTTTGACTCACAAGGGCTTACTGTTATTTGATAGGGTATTATATTTTATGAAAAGATAACTCAAAATAATTATTTTAATACTTCTTTTCAATTGACTTCTTTATTATTCTTTATGGTAAGTTTCTTGACTTCAGGCATGTCTTACACAACAAAGTGCAAACTCAGCAAATGCTTTCCATTTTAGCAGAATTTATTAGAGACCAATAAGTGTGAAAATTTTTCTTGTTTGTTTGGTTTTCTTCCCACCT
Organism: Orientallactaga sibirica; assembly: GCA_036365145.1. Classification (NCBI taxonomy): domain Eukaryota; kingdom Metazoa; phylum Chordata; class Mammalia; order Rodentia; family Dipodidae; genus Orientallactaga; species Orientallactaga sibirica. The sequence goes on along the minus strand of JAEOAD010002336.1, from coordinate 70,042 downwards.
CAATAAGTTCTCATCTAATTTTTTGGAAGACAGAAATTCTTTCTTCCATTAGGTTAATTCAACAATTTAATTATCAGTCAAATAACCTACTGGGTGGGAAGAAAAGTTTTTCTTTGTTTTCCACTTGTAGTGACTTGACTAAGTGTTAACATCATTTTAGCACATTATGACTGGATGTTCTTCTCTATAGATGTTTGGTATATTTATACAGATTAGTGCAGATTTCTAATCCAATAACATAGGACATGTTTTTTGTTTGGTTTGTAGTATCTCCACTACCACATTTCTCAATGGAACATATTCATGATAGGTTTATTTATTATGTTTCTATGTGGAAGAGTGTTTGACAGTTTGGAAATATTTGTGTCCAAATGCATACTTGATAATAACAGTTCAATTTTGGCTGTCATTCATTGCCTTTAACCTTGTTTGAGAGTGCCTCCTGTTGTAAACTGATGTATATGCAATGATTCTGCCCTATGAGATTTGAGGGATTCTCAATGTTCTGGTTGATTCTGGGGATCTGAAGTCATGATTATGCAAACAGCACATTAACCCACTGAGTGATCTCCAGAGTCAATGCTGGGTTTCATGACTGTGGATATGATTATTTTATATTTTTAAATTATTATATCTAATGATAATAGTATATGAACACTGTTTTCAATCATTATTATTCTGAATAAAGGCAAAAAGGAAGATGACAAAGAAAAAAGGCTTCATGAGAAAGAATGAAAACAAACCACATTAGAATATGAAAATAAAATTATAATAATTAAAATAGAGAAAAGAAGTATAAAATATTAATCTGAAAAGAATCACCATATTAATTAAGTGAAAACAAAACTATTAATGCACAAAAATAGTTGATATATAAAGAGAAAAAAACAATTTGGAGAGCACCTATATTCTTTCTACAAGTGGTTGTTGGCAGAAATGATGGTGTTTCATCTGTAGACTGGTATAGTCATTCTGGGCTCACTGTTGATGGTGGTGTATAAGCATTTATGGATGGACCTATAGGCAAGGTCAATGGCAGGTCTGCAGGCAAATAAAATTGTATTTTCATATAAAAAGCCACTAGAAATCCTTGAGATTGATATAAGATATAACAGGCAAATTCCTCCATTTATTCCACCAAAAGGCAAAAATACAAGGTCTCTCCAATGTGTATCAGAAAGTGAAAAACCAGAAACAAGGATACTTAGCTCAATTCAGGGATTTACGTACCCAAGCAAGAGTCAACTATAAGTGGTAAGGGAATAATCCACCCATAAAATTGACCCATGCTCATAATTTTCAGAGGCATGTTACAACTAAACATGTGATGTTATAATGAATGTCTAAAGGTCAAACAAAATGATCAAAATAGGCTTAACATTCTCTATACTTTGAACATCAATAAGCAATATGTTGACCACTATGAAGGTGAGACCGCCAAAACTTCCCCCCTAGAGCACTCTACTGCAAAACTTGATCAGCATTTCTCCATTTCTATAACATTGAGTATTTCTTCTTGTTTCCATCTCTCACACATAAATATTTAATGTGTCCAGACTCCCTGGATTACCCATGTTTTCAGGTTTCAAAATTTTAATTTTTTTATTATTTTATTTATTTTTGGAGAATGACAATGAGAGAGAAAGACAGAGAGGGAGAGGGAGACAGATAGAGATGGGCACGCCAGCAGTCTCTCACCTGCTGTGAACGAAATCTAGATGTGTACACCCCCTTGTGGTCAAGTGCGGCATTGCACCCTTGCATCACTTTGCATCTGGCTAACGCGGGACATTAAGATTGGAACCAGGTTCTTAGGCTTAGCAGGCAGGCACATTAACCGCTAATCCATCTCTCCAGCCCAGGTTTCAAAATTTTAAATGGTTAATTCCTTCATTTCTCTAATGTGAGTCTGTTGTTACAGATTGAGTGGCAGCCATACTGATATGAATCTATAGAATTAACACCTGCAAGATACACATTTTTCTAAGAACACTACAGATAACACTCTTTTGGCACAAAAGCTCTTTGTACTGTCTGGTTTTATGTTGCACTTTTGGCTTTACATTTTATTTTCATCTAGAACATGAGATTGGACTATTACTATTTCTTAATTTTCTTTGCACTGTCATTTATATTTTTGTTCTTCAAAGCCCCAAATTGTCTTTTTTAAATCCCTCACACACTTCCTATATTTCACAAATCTAATATACTTTTTTCACCTACATTCTTCTCGTGCACATTGCACAGAAGTGTTCTCATCCCCTATCATGGAATTTCGTGGTCTCTTTTCTCAGTTATTTCTAACTCTCACAGGTAACTGTAAATATAATTGGGTTAAATACTATCTTTATGTCAACATTGTAAGCAAAACCTCCATTATAGAATTGTATACTTGATAATTTTTTTTCCTTAAGGAGTTTCTTCTAAGGATTTTGTCACAACAGTGAAAATGACTAATGACACTTATACTGGAACATACAGAAAATAGTCAAGTGAGAATTTAGTACCATATTTAATACATAATATTTTCCAAGACCACCTATATAGGGAATTAAATTTGAGAATGTATGAGAAAACATTTTTCAATATCAGAAAAACAGTAGAGCTTTCTTCATGTCACAAAAGGTGTCTGATTCACAGTAATACTTATGTTTACACAGTATGCATTACTTGCCTGGAGGCCCCTGAGTTGAGCCTTCTACTTCACTCCATGGTGAAAGTCCATGCTCTAACTTGAAGATCAAATGTGGTTTGGTCATACAGTTGCCTGTAATTAGGAAATAATGTACAAATTGTGTAAGATAACAGCTGCATTTCTACAACTGATCTCTACTAGGTGAACTGCAATGTTAGCTTTCAGAAAATTTATATTCCAGGTGTTTATTAACTAGAATATTTCCCTGAATAACACTGAAAATATTTCTCTCAAGTGATATTGAACAGCATGAAATAATACAAGAATTTTTTTGTATTTTTGCTTTTCTTTTCTTTTGTTTTGTTTTCACAAGATATGGCCTCACTCTAGCCCAGGCTGACCAAGAACAGATACTGTAGCCCCAGGTTGGTCCTCATATTCATGTAGGTTCTTCTACCTCAGCCTCACAAGTTTTGGGACAAAAATATTAAACAATGGTTTAAAAAGAACATTAAATGAATAGAGCATCATGGAAGGGGATCATAATGAAACTAGAAAGAGAATAAATGACATTAGTGATAAGTGGAACAAAGAGAGAGTGGTCATAAAAAGAACAAGGGAGGGCTGGAGAGATCGCTTAGTGGTTCAGGCGCCTGCCTCCTAAGCCTAAGAACGCTGGTTCCAATCTCTAGTGGTTCCAATCTCCAGGTCCCACATTTAGCCAGAAGCAGTGATGCAAGGGTGCAATGCCTCACTTGACCACAAGGGGGCGAACGCATATGATTTCATTCACAGCAGCTGAGAGGCTGCTGGCACGCACATCTCTGTCTTCCTCTCTCTCTGTCTCTCTCCAAAAAAAAAAAAATAACAAGGGAGAAATGTGGGAAAAGAGTTCAACTAAAGAAATTAATTTTTAAAAAGTAACACAGGGGTTGGAGGGATGCCTTAGCATCTAAGACACTTGCCTGCAAAGCCAAAAGAATTAGATTAAATTCCCCAGTATCCACATAAGCCAGATGCGCAACCTGGTGCATGCATCTGGAGTTTGTTTGCAGTGGCTAGTGGCCCTGGCACACTCATTTTCTTTATATACCTCTTCCTCTCTCTCTTTCTCCAACTCAAATAAATAAATAAATAAAACTTTAAAAAGTAAAACAAAAAGAGTATCACAACTAAATTAATAAAGCAGAGCCAAAAATTACATTACTATTTTTAAATAATTCAAGCTCATTTAGAAATCACAAAGAACATAAGGAAGGAATGACCTCTGGATTTATACAAATTGCTCTTAAGTAAGTGAATGTATATAGTAACCATGTTCCAGAGTAAAGCAAATGAAATACAAATAATCTTAAGAGGGCCTCTGAGTAAGGCACATGAATGCCCTTACACACACACACGGACACACGCACACAAATAAATTGAAAGAAAAATAAAATTTTTGTATAAATCAACAAATGACTATAATGTAACAAGTAATATTATATATAACAGAGGGCCTCAATGCTAATGATTGGGTAAAAAGGAAATTACTTTCTCTAAAAATCAATGATGTACTTATCCACCACTCATTGACAATACACTATTGAAGTGTTAGTGATGAAAAACAGCTTAGTGATAGACCACTTTTCCAGAATGTATGAACATCTAAGTTCAATTCAAAGCATAAGAAAAAGATAAAGCCTTAGCTGAAATATATGGTAAGTGCAATAAACAAAGTATATGCAATTCACAATGGAGACTACAAACACATCCTTATCTTTGGTCAAATGGATATATAGAGGAAAAAAGACTTTAAGGAGAAATGGAGCCAGGTGTGGGGGCATACTACTTTACTGCAAACAACTGAGTACCTAAGGCAGGAGAATAACTAAGATTTTGAGGACAACCTTGACTGCAGAGTGCACTCCAGGATAACCTAGGATAGAGAGAAATCCAGTCTCCAGATAAAAAACATTTAAAAAGGTAGTATGAACATAACTGTAGACATTATGTGAAGTAATATAGCTATTTCCTCTGGTTTTGAAATGACTGACATCATCTTAAATCAAAGCAGCTCTACTGACTTCCAAGAGATTTTCAACACAATTGTATCAAAGAAATCAAGAAAGCTACAAGACTTACATAATTCTATGATAATGCAAATAGAGTATCAACACTCAACAACCAGAAATAAATGCCATAAATTTCTCACTTGATATTCCAATGGGTAATGTGTACATAAAAGATAAAAACAGATTAGGGTTTGATTTCTTGGCAGTACAAATGTGTATCATAGAATCATTTGCTTTCTAAATAACCCATTAAACTCATTCAGGAAGAGGAATTTATGATTTTTCCTTTGGGCTACCAAATCATTCTATAATTGGAGTGAATAGATGTTATTTCTCTTCCCCCAGAAAATTCATGGGAAATAAATAAAGTATGACAAACACAGAAACAAAAATTCTTCATGTTCTCATTATACTTGCAAGTCCCAGTTTCCATAATAGAGGCCGAAAACAAAACAAGTAATTAAAATATGGCAAATGAGTAGAAGAAAAGGGAAAGAATAAGCATGTTTAGTATTAACTGGGTGCATTTGCAAGAAATAACTTTATATGTTGTATATCACAGTAATAAGTATGCATCTGGCAACACTTACATTGGTATTTCAAAATAGCTACAAGAATTTTTGAGTGTTCCCCATACAACTAATGCCTGATCTGACAGACTCGTGTTACTATTTATGTGTGTACTCTAATGCCACTTTGATCAATATAATATGGTCCATTAAGTATGTCAGTTTAAGAGTACAATATCAAAACAATACTAACTATTAGTAATAACGATTATACTTATCAATCAAAAAGAAAGGAATTGCTACTTAGAGATTCATGGGAGTTTAACTCACCCAAGAACATCAGGCTTCTGAAGTTCTCCAGCATCACATCTCTGTAAAGGTTTTGCTGAACAACATCCAGGTGCTGCCACTCTTGCCAGGTGAAGTGCACAGCTATGTCTTCAAATGACACCAACTCCTATAGTGAGATAGTTGTCTTCAACCCAAGATTACAAAAGAGGAACTAGCAAATTAGACTTCACTCTTCTACATGTATCTTGGCAGGGATTTATTTAATGAGCACAAAGTTTATATGGTGTATCATGGAAGAAAAAACTCAAGATAAATATCATACCTCCATCATGCTGTAGTGATCCAACCAAATAAGAAAAAACAATAGAATTGAAAGGGCTGTGTTATAACATTGTGGTACACTGCCTTCACAGAAGATACAAGAACATGGGTTCAATTCTAACACTAATAGTGGAATAGAAGCTCTTAATAAAGTTAGGAACTTTGACGCCACATGGAGTCTAATCATAAATGTTGGGATTATAATAAATATGGATATTGTGAATAAGACTTATGTAAACCTACTTTTTTGAAGAATGGCACATCTAGAAGCTGTAGACTGTTACTAGAAAATTTTCAGTGCTTGGGATGGTATACCTTCCAGTGAGTCATTGGCCAAGGAGGTCCTGGAAGCCTCCAAAATATTAAAGGCTATTGCCAAAGCCCTTTGTTTCCCCTGAGAAACAGATGGTAAGACCCTATTGCTGAAGATATCTCTTGCCTGAGAGGCAAGGTCACTGAGCAAGCAAGCTAGTGCTGAGCAGAAAACCATCTCCCTGTAGATCAGCCAACAGAAAGCTGGAAAAAGCTGTACTGCGTGCAACCATATGGGACACAGAAGTCATCAGCAGTGAAAACAGTGGACACTGAATATTCAAGTTTGGCCATACAGGCCAAATTTCTGAACGGGTGCAATAGTGGCATTTCTACTCTTGGGGTAATCAACTGCTCCATAATTGGCCTGAAGGCCCTCTCTATGGGAGAGAATACATACCTGGTACTGAAAAACCTAAGCAAACGTCTATGGCAGAGGAAGTCATGATCCTTACGGGTATAAAGCCTGCTCTTGTCTGACTAAATGTATATTTTATTCCCACCATGCTGCCCTGAAAGCACTACACTTAATGTTCATATTCACATATTAATGCTACTCTCACTTGTGGATAGAGAAGCTTCTCTTTTCAGATGGTGATGACCACAGGGATGACCCAAAAGGCAACATAGTGCTGAGAAGAAGGGATTGAGGAGTGCACAGCACTGAAACACCTCTGTCACACCCTCCAAGGCTCAGGGACCATTGCAGAAGAAGGGTGGATAGAATGGAAGAGCCAAAGGAAATGTACAACTCCTTACAATGCAACTGTCCAGAGAGAAATTGGCCTTGATATCCATGACCTTGCAGTGCCTAGCAATACCTTTGCAAGACCCTCATAATAGAAGAAAAAGATGATGACATCAAATTAAAAGAGAGACTAATGGAGAGAGGGAAGGGATATGATGGAGATTGGAGTTCTAAAGGGGTATGGGGGAAGGGGAGGGAAATATCATGCATTTTTGTATGTAAGTATAGAAGTTGTCAATAAAAAAATTTAAATTAAAAAAATAAAGAAAAAATATATTATAAACAATTAATTCAATGTGTCTTGACAGCAGTCTACAATGTTGTCAGTCAACTTCACTGCAACTTATGTTGGAGACCCATACATGCACACTGCACTGTGCATGCCACTATGCCATGCAACTCCAATTCAATGAACACACACAATCTGAAACACCTGGGCTCAAATATATGTTACAAATAGTGCAAAAAAGTAGGATACTTTTGCATTTCTCTTTAACTCTAATGGTGGAATAACAGAAAAATATATTGACAAAATATATTGATAAATATATATATATTTAATATAGAGAGATTTAGAGAGAGAGAGAGTGAGTTTTGAGCAGAAGTACCTTATGGACATATATATTGTTGTACCCAGAAGCAAAGCATTGTTGCTGGAAAAATTCTGTGCTAGGGTGGGTTGGCTTCCACTGACTGCTAGCTATAAAGTCTACTGGTGCTATAGAAGATTTCAGGCATTGCCAATACCCTTGGTTATCACTCAGAATTAGATGGTAAGACTCTATTGCTAAAGATGCCACATGTGTGATATGCAGGACACTGGGAAATCAAGCTGCAGCAAAGATGGAAGCCTCCATCCAGTTAGCTGGCTGTCAATGTACTGGAAAGAGCTGTGTAACCTGGTGCCAGAGAAAAGTAAACAATGATGTTACCCTGTGGAAAACCATGCAAGTTCCATTGTGCTATGCCTATTATGGGGAAAACCTGCTGCTCTCTGATTAGACTTGAGGCCTACTCCATAAGAAGGAATTTCTAGCTGGTACTGAATACTTAATCAAAAGTCCATAACTAGGGAGTTGTTGCTTTTGATTTCAGATTGATTGCAGAACACAGCTGACCAAGAGCAGCTTATGGGGAAAGGGGGTTTATTTTGGCTTACAAACTTGAGGGGAAGCTCCCAGATGGCAGGGGGAAATGAAATGATCAGCAGAGGGTGGACATCACCTCCTTGATGAAATTAGATGCAAATCAATAACAGGTGAGTCTACAAAGCACTGGCAAGGGAAAGGTGGCTATAAGAATACAGTGCCTCCAGGATGCTTCAATTGTCAAATTGCCACCAGCTGGGAACACAAGCATCCAGAACACCTAAGTTTATGGGAGACACTTGAATCAAACTACCACAGTAGGTCATATTAGGGGAGAACTACTTCCACTGTATTGTTAATTTGATATATTATTCCCACCAATCTGCCTTCTAAATATGTTTATGCCTGTATATTACTGGTACTCTCACTTTTGGCTAGAGAAGCCTCCTTTTTCATATGGCACTTACAGTTTGGTTGATTCTAAGCACACCAAATTGCTGAGAATTGACAGAATATTCAGTACTAACTGAGACATCACTATCACATACTCCAAGGTTCAGGAAGCATTGTGGAAGTGGTGGATGAAGAATTGGGAGAGCTGGGCATGGTGGTACAGGCCTTTAATCCAAACATTAGGTAGGCCAATGTAAGAGGATCCCCATAAGTTTTAGGGCATGTTGAGACTACATAGTGAATTCCAGGTCAGCTTGGACTAGAGTTAGACCATAATTTTAAACTACTAAAAACAAAGTATTGTAAGTGAAAAAATTCCAGACAAAAATTTCCCTTGACATTAACAACCTCACAGTGGCTGATGTCATCTACACAAAACCTGCACAAAAAGAGGGAAATAAATGAAATTAAAACAGAAGAGAATAGAGTCGGCCGCAAGATGGCTTCCACCTAACCTCGCCTCACCTTACAGGGAAGTAAAATCATAATAGATGGTGAAAGAAAAACGTTCCATGATAAAAATCATCTTTACAACTACATGAACACAAAGCCAAACCTACAGAAAGTACTTCAGGGAATTCTCCACACAGAAGAAACAAATAACCAATCTCAAGAGCCCCCAAGAAGCAGTCCACATTAACAAAAAAAAAAACTCACAAAGACCACAACCCACCACAATATGGCAGGTATTAAATCAAACCTCAAAATTATATCTCTGAATATTAATGGCCTTAATTCACCCATCAAAAGACATAAGCTAACAGTGTGGACTCAGAAAACTGGAACCCTCAATATGCTGTCTTCAAGAAACCCACCTTACCACTAGAGACAGACACCTTCTCAGGGTAAAAGGGTGGAAAATGATATTCCAAGCAAACACAAATAAGAAAAAAGCAGTTATAGCTATACTTATATTGGATAAAATAGACTTCAAACCAAAAGTAACCAAAAAAGACAAAGAAGGCCACTTCTTACTTATTAAGGGAACAATCCAACAAGAGGATATCACAATCATCAATATTTATGCACCAAACACAGGTGCACCACAATTCATAAAGCAAAATCTACTTGGCAACAAAACAGAAATAAACACCAACACCATCATAGTCAGGGACTTCAATACTCCACTATCAACAATGGATAGATCATCCAAACAGAAAATTAATAGGGAAGTAAGAGAGCTCAACAACACCATAGAGCAACTGGACCTAACAGACATATACAGAACATTCCACCCAAAATCTACAGATTACACATTCTTCTCAGCAGCCCATGGAACCTTCTCTAAAATAGATCATGTACTGGGCCACAAAGCCTGCCTCAATATTTTCAAGAAAATTGATGTAATTTCCTGCATGATATCAGATCACAATGCTGTAATGGAAGAAATCAACAACAAAAAGTATACCAGGAATCCCTCTACCTCCTGGAAATTGAAAAACACACTTTTAAAAAATAAATGGGTTGTGGATGAAATAAAGAATGAAATTGCAAAATTTCTAGAATTCAATGATGAGAACACATCATACCAAAACTTATGGGACACAATGAAAGCAGTTCTTAGGGGGAAAATCATAGCACTAAATGCCCTCATAACAAAGACAGAGAGATCCCAAATCAATAACCTAACCATCCACCTAAAGGCATTGGAAAAGCTAGAAGAAGCCAACCCAACTATCTCAAAGTTCATATGGAAAGGCAGAAGGCCTAGGATATCCAAGCTCATCCTCAGCAAAAGAAACACCTCTGGAGGCATCACCATACCTGATCTAAAGCTATACCACAAAGCCATTGTAATAAAAACAACCTGGTACTGGCACAAAAACAGGAATATAGACCAATGGAACAGAATTGAAGACCCAGACTTTGGGTCAAGAAACTACAGCTACTTGATATTTGACAAATGTCCTAGCAATGTAGAATGGAAAAAGGACAGCATCTTCAACAAATGGTGCTGGACAAACTGGACAACCATATGTAGGAAAATGAAACTCGACCCACACATCTCTCCATGCACAAAAATTAAGTCCAAATGGATCAAAGACCTTAATATAAAGCCAGAAAGTATGCTACTACTGGAAGAAAAAATAGGAGGAACCTTCCACGACATAGGAGTGGGAAAAGATTTCCTGAACAAAACCCCAGCAGCTCAGGAAATCAAACAATCACTCAACCATTGGGATCACATGAAGCTGAAAAGCTTTTTCACTGACAAAAATACTATAACCAGCCGGGTGTGGTGGCACAAGCCTTTAATCTCAGCACTCGGGAGGCAGAGGTAGGAGGATCGCCATGAGTTCGAGGCCAGCCTAAGAATACCTAGTGAATTCCAGGTCAGCCTGAGCTAGAGTGAGACCCTACCTTGAAAAAAAAAAAAAAAAAATACTATAACCAAAGCCAGCAGATTACCTACAGAATGGGAGAAAATTTTCACCAGCTGTACAACTGACAGAGGCCTGATTTCTAGAATCTACACAGAACTCCAAAACCTAAAAAACAAATCATCAAAGAACCCACTCACAAAGTGGGGCAGAGAACTGCACAGGGACTTCTCAGAGGAAGAAATACAAATAGCAAATGCACATTTAAGAAAATGTTCAACATCCCTAATCATCAGGGAAATGCAAATCAAAACAACTATGAGATTCCACCTTACCCCAGTAAGGATGGCTAGCATTAAAAAAATAATAATGAAAACAAATGCTGGCGAGGCTGTGGAGAAATAGGAACAAGCTTTCACTGCTGGTGGGAATGTAAAATGGTTCAACCACTATGGAAAGCTATATGGAGACTCCTGAAAAGGATGACCATAGACCTACCAATGGACCCAGTTATTCCCTTATTGGGCATTTACCCTAAAGGCTCCAAGCCTCAGATCAGAGTCATTTGCTCAACCATGTTTATAGCTGCTCAATTCATAATAGCAAAGAGCTGGAATCAACCCAGGTGTCCATCACTAGATGAATGGATAACAAAGATGTGGTATATCTATCCTATGGAATTCTACATAGCAGTAAGGAAAGATGAAATGAGGAAATTTGAAAAAATGGTCAAACATGGAACAGATCATCCTCAGTGAGCTCACCCAAGCACAAAAAGATAATCGTCGCATGGTCTCATTTATCTGTTGCTCCTAACCTGAAACCACGTGGCAGGTGGCCAAACCTAATAAACACTCTGAGGCCCAGACAAAAGGGTGGGAGGGAGGAGGGAGGGGGGGTGGAGGGAATGAGAAGGTGGGAGGGAGAACAAGGGGGGATACAAATTGGGACCCAAAAGGAAAAGATACTATAAAACCCTTTATTCTGAACAACAGGTCAAAACATTGATCCTTCAGCAGGCCTGCAGAGGGAACACCCAAACCACAGGAACCTGGAGAGAGCATCATGAAGGCCAACCTTAATCTTGTCCTGCTTCTCTCTCTCTCTCTCTCTCTCTCTCTCTTGTTCTCTCTTCTCTCTATACTCACTTTCTCTTTTATATTATCTATCTTTTTCTTCCCTCACCTTCCTAGGTGCAGACTTATAACTCCCAGTGCCAGCACGGGGTGAACTTCTACAATGAGCTGTTGATCTGAAATACCTACAAGGTTTCCAAAAAAGACAGACTTCTGTCAGAGTTCTTGGTGACCCACCAAAGGTTAATGGCAAGACCCTACTGTTGAAGACAGCATACATGTGTGAGACCAAACACAGAGAGACCTGTTCAGAATCTGGAAGAGGGTCAGTCACCAGACAGTTAGCTAGTCTAGTACCAGAGGGTGTTACAGAAGCAACTGGGGGAAAATGACCGACATCTGTCCAAATAACTTGCAGTCTAAGAAATCCAGCAGGAAACAACTTGACGTAATGCTCATACAAGTGCAGTAGTGGCAAACAGCCATGGTGGGTAACCAACTGCTCTTGATTTGGCTAACAGATCCAATCAGTGGAATGGAACTCATTGCTGGAACTGGGAAATAAGTCAAAACCAGGTACAAAAAATAAGCTCAGTCTCCAAGAGGAAGATACCACCAAATGTGGGCTAGAAGAGAGCCAATACATATAAAATTCCTTCCAAAACATATATGACAATCCCTTCTATCTAGTACTAACTTCTCTCTCGTTGGAGAATTTGCTTATCTTTTTTCAGAAGGACAATGAACCTGAAGGGAGGATCAGCTAACCACACCTCAACAGGGCCCCAGCTGAAACCATAGAGTATTGCGGGGGAAGAGCAAGAATACAGTGTGCATGGCGATTATGACACCAGAAAAAGGCTGAAGGAGATAAACACAGAGAACATCCAACTCCAACTAAGCCGGATATCCAGTGACACAGAGGCTCCCAAAACCGCATCACTGAAGCAGAACTAAAATGACCCCAATGTGGCTCAGGGAAACTTGCGGAAGAGGGGGCGGAAAGATTGTTAGAGTCACAAGTTGGGGCATTATGCACAGAGACTGGGGCCAACCCCCCAGAACTCTTGACTAACCTCACAATGCTTGACCCGCATTCCCCATTGACGAGGGTCCCTTTGAAAGAGGGAGGACAGGGAGGAGAACAATGGAACCAATCAAAATAATATAAATATAAATATAAATATAAATATAAATATAAATATAAATATAAATATAAATATAAATATAAATATATATATATATATATATATATATATATATATATATATATATATATATATATATAGAGAGAGAGAGAGAGAGAGAGAGAGAGAGAGAGAGAGAGAGACTAATTAGAAAGAAGAAGGGAATCAATATAGGTTGGATTTTGGAAGAAGAAAATAGACGGTGCTGGGAGAGGATTTTCATCACTGTACACTGGATATATTTAGGGCAGTTACAAATAAACAAGATTTTAAAAGGTAGTATTTTCCCCATTACTACTCAGTATTTAAATATCAAATTGTTATATAGTTCAATAGTGTGGTTAGACATTGAAATTCATCTACTAGGGTATAATAGTGTGTTCTTCCTTAACAAATGGGAACTCAGATAACTCCAGGTCATACACAGTAGGCAAACTTTTCACCCATCTGTCAATCAACCCTCCCAATAAACTCTTGCCAAATATCATAATTATGTGATCTGCATTAATAAACCTAGAATCTCTGAACAATTAGCCTGTCTTCATAAACATATTTATGTTGTTAGTTAAATATTATATCTTCACCTTGTTGGGGAGAAGCTGTCCCCATTCTCCTTGATGGTGCATTGTCTGCCACAATGAAACAATGCTGGCCTTGAGAACTTACAGTCTATGTTATGACTCCTGAGTATCTAAGTCATGACTAACTAAAACCAAAGTAATATCTGCAGAGTTGTTTTTCCTGTTGATTTAAAAACCAGTTTAACGTACATAATGTATATTAGAATTTGTCTATAAATGAATTATGAAACAGACATAAAGTCTGCTTCCTGAAAATGATGGCATAGTAAAAAAATTAAAATTCATAATTATATTTTAAAAAGACAGGAAAGACATGAACAGACATTATTCAAGGCATCCTGAGAAGGGCTCTGATCATGCAGGTCAAAAATCCCAGGGCATATTTTGGAAGGATGTGGGAATTGGAATTCTTTCCATGTGGTCCCCCTTGCCTCAGGTTGTGCCATGTTACAGAAGTAATAATCAGACAGGTGATTTGGGCAATTCCAGTAAAATTAAAATGGGAATGGATGATCTGGATTACTCCAAGCATGTAATAATTGGGATGGGAGGTTGGATTACTCTTAGGAAACAAAGGGTCACAATGACATGGCAGACAGAGTCCAAAGATGGAGTTATTCTGCTTCCAAAAGGTCCTACTTTCTATCTAACCCTTATGTCTGTGTACATTTTTGAGTCAGAGTCTCATTATGATCAAAATTAAGCTTCCTATTTATGTCCCCTGCAGGCAGAGCCCTACTAGGGGAGTGTACTACTGGCAGAGTATCCTTTACCTACACATAGGTACCTACACATAGGCTTGATCTCTGGCTACTCTCTTTCCATTCTTTGCTGTGCATATATGATGAAATGATTGAGCTTCTTCTGCCATAATGAAGCTTTCCCTAAAATTTATAAGCCTGAAATAAATAAATAAGCTGAAACATCATTTATATTCGCACTCTTACAGAACTCAAACCTCTGTACTTCCTGAGAACTAGCACTTGACTCAGATGACCAACAAATGACGTTTTACCTCCAAACTCTTTCCAGATATCTTATGCATCAGATGCCTACTGCCTCTATATGCCCATCACTGACACCCTCACATGCTTTCTCAGAAAGTCAAATCCTCTTAGACAATCACGTGCCCTTAGTCACCAGTATCTAGCACTCAATATCTTGTATTGTCCCCTGTTTCTTGCTTCATCCCTCACACCATGAATTGACCCTTTACACCAAAAAGGCTTGTTTTCCTCATACACATCCACCTTCCACAGACCCTCGAGCCCCTTATTCATCCTCAGAGAATGAGGAACAATCATAACTCACACCATTCCTATGGATGGTACAGAATGGTGTGGACCACTGTTTTCTAGACAGGACGTGGTCATTGCATTCATGACCCCACGGAGACTATTATCAGAACAGGACCTGCTCGGTATTGGGCCTACCATCTTTCTATGTAGAATGGTGAAGGAGGATAAAAAGGGCATCCAAACAGTATGCAGGAGAACAGGAGAGATTACTCTAGTAGTTCAACACATGTGCTTGCAAAGCCTGACAGCCTGGGTTTGATTCCTCCAGTTCCCACATAAATCCACACGCACAAGTTGGTGCATGAGTATTGGGGTTCTTTTCTTGGAGTGGCAGGAGGCCATGGAACACCTATTCCCCCTGTCTGATGTTCCTTGTCAACTAAACATATATTTAAAAATAGTAGAGGGCCTAGTTGGAAAGAGGAAGGGTTTCAGAAGAATGGGGATGTGAGATAAGAGAAGGTAATGGGAAAGGGCTATGTTCAAAATTTATTCTGTACATGTATCAAAATTGTCAACAAGACTACTTTGTAAGAATACCCAATAAGTGTCTACCATCTTCAATAATGATCATAAACATAGCAAGGTCAGAATCACTCTCCACAACTGACTATGCATATATAAGTACCCAGAGTTAAAATGATTTTCTACACGAATATGTAAGGCCCACTGAGAAAATTTCCCATGTTTCCATTGTTCAAAAATGACATATTGCAAGTAACTCTTTTACTCACTCTCTTTGCCTCAAATAAATCTTTCTCTTCTATCCTATGTCAGTGTCATTCTTTTTTGTCTTTGGCTCACCAAAATACATTTTATTACAAATTGTTGATACAAAAATGGGACTTTCTCCTTGAAGATTCTTCAGCTTTTCCTGATTGATGGAACAGGACAGATATTGAAGAAGGGCAAACAGGGTAGGTACTGGGAAAGGACTCAACAGGTAAGAGTGCTGTATATACAAACGTGAGGGCTTGATTAAATTCTGACACCAACATAAAAGCCAGCCATGGTCACACATTCCTGTGACTCCAGTGATAACAGTTTGGAAACAAGATAATCACTACAGCATAGTCGTCTAGCAATCTGACTAGAAGAAACATCTTCAGGTTTACTGAGAGATTTCCTCTCTTCCTTGACATGCATCTTCCTTATACACATGCACCTCACCAGAATAGACTCTGAATAGGCAGACAACTGCTCGGCAAAGGGCATGTACAGCAGAGCTTGTAACGAGACAAGGTTTTAACTGAAAGTTTCCCTGAATGGAACAATCACAATGGGTCTTAGTCAAGTAATAAAAACTGGATAAAAAGAAAAAAGAATGGCAAAGATGAGGAAAGCAGGGAGTTCTCAGCCATAAACTTGAGATTACATCTTGGCCCTTAGGTTTAGAAGATTGGATAATTATCAGTATTCATGCTGATCACATAGGTCCAGGAGATTAAAATAAGTCTTCAAGTTAAAACAGAGGCTAATCAGTGTGCCTGACCAAAAAAAAAATGGTAAAAAGGAATTTTGATAGATTAGAAATAATTGTTCTGATGACCAGAAAGCTACAATTTACAAGAATTGAATTTTTTTTTCTATCTGAAGATCTGCAAAAGGGCAAGACCTCCAAAAGAAAATGGAGGGTCACCTTTTGATAGGTTAGTTCTGTTACATACACTTCTACATGAAACCAAAAATATGATGTAATATTACATTCTATATTCATATAGGAAAGTATATTACAATTTGAATGACAGAAAATATAAAAATCAAACTCTTGTTTAGATAAGGAACAGAAAGTATTAATTTTGATTAACTAATCTTTTAATCCCTTCACTGGTCACTGAGGTATTGTGGGAGGATCAAAAAGCCTCTATTGGGCTGGAGAGATGGCTTAGCCATTAAGGCATTTGCCTGAAAAGCCAATGCATCCTGGTTTGATTCTCCAGGACCCACATAAGCCAGATGCACAAGGAGGTGCATATATCTGGAGTTCATTTGCAGTGGCTAGAGGTCGTGGCATGCCCACTTTCTCATCCTTCTCTCTCTCTCTCTCAAATAAAAAAAGCCTCAATTAGTTTGGGGATTCATACAAAAAATTATAGGCATGTGCCCTTGCAGAGACCATTCAGTAAGGTTTCTGCCACCAGAATCTGCTTTGTGTAACAGAGAGGTCCAGTTATCATGTACACCCTCCAATTATATCTTAAGATTTATGTGTTTTATCAAAGAAATTTTCTCAGTTTATTTGTGGCTTTTTATGTAGCAGGGTCTCACTTGAGTCCAGGCTGATATGTAACTCATTCTGCATCACAAATTCATAACAATCTTGCTATTTCAGCCTCTAAAGGTCATCAGGCTTTGCAAGCAAGTGCCTTTGACCACTCCCCGGCCCACTTCTTTGATGGCCCAGTAACACTCAACATTTTAAATTCCCCATATTTGGGAAACCTTCTGACTGTTAGCTGTTAAAACATGAATAGAAGACTTCAGAATATCAAGAGATATTATTTTTCTGCTCAAATCACTGGAGAGCTGCATCTAATTAAAAATGAGTTATATTAAAAGGATGTGTGTAGGTAGGTAGCTTTCCAAAATGTGACTAACAATTTTAGTTGACTATTTCAAAACTCATGGAAAAAGGAATTTCCATTTGTAAGGGCACCTGTTCTCTACAGGCTACCTCTTACATAGGAAGACACATTTACCTAAGTCTGTATTACAAGGCTCATGTATTCATATATTATGTTAATGAAACTTTACAATATCTCATCTCAATGATGTGTAAGTTCATTGTTGAATCTTTGAAATACAAATGTTCTATTATGTTTCAACTGGTTAGACCTCTCTGGGACATATTTAAAACTAAGGGAAGCTGAGGAGGTATATGGTCCCTCATGAAAAGCTCATACTGCACAAGCATGAAAACCTAAATTTAAACAATGAGGCAATGTCACATATACTTGTTGCCCCAGTATTGAGGGGGTCAGAGACAGAAGGACCATGTGTTCTCACTGATCAGCCAGTCTTACTAAAACCTCACAAGCTCCAGGTTTAATGAGAGATAATCAGTAGAACCCTATTCTTTCTCTGACCTCCAACTACGTGTGCATGGGGAATGCACAGCTACCCAAATATGTACATAAACAATACATGTTCCACACTCAGAAAAAAATTCTTATAAATAATAATAAAGTAATTATGTCAATTATCTAACTTCAAAAATCTGTGAAAACATGCTAACTAAAAAGTTTATAAATTAATTAATCATCTGCATACATATGCACATGTATAGAGGGGAACACCAGGGACTCTTGCTACTGCAAGTGAATGCCTAATGCATTTGCCACGTGTTTCATGCTTTGCATCTACGGGAGGGAGATGAGATTGGAGGTGTGGCAGGCAAGCACTTTTAAGTCCTGAGCCATCTCCTGAACTTCCAAAGATGTTGTGGCAGGTTTAATGAATATCCCCCAACAGATTGATTTTTATTAAAGCATGTTGTACTTAAGGATACCTGGCTGAAAGAGGTGCCACTGTGGGCATATCCTAGGGTCCAGCCCTAAGGTGTATTTGTGAGTGGATCTGAAATATAGTGTAAAGATATGCAGAGTGCTTGAGCTCTCCCTCAGGTTCCTTGATTGTTTTTGCTTGTGGCACTCCTGGTGTTATTTCTCTCTGCATGGAGCTATGAAAGGGGGCCGGTTTCTTCTGCCAAGATGGAACTTCCCCTAGAACTGTAATCTTCAATAAATCCTGTTCTTCTCATAAACTGTGTTTGGTTTAAAGATTCATCCTAGCAGTTTGGAGCTAACTGTGACAGATGCTAATTTAAATTTCTTGTTAAGATCAAAGCGAAGATATACATTATGCTTTTAATAGTCAATGAAGAACATCAGGTGATTAACATTGTGAGCATGATTATGTGGTAGACTTCACTTAAAAACAGATGCTGCTTCTTAGTGAGTAGATTGATATAGTTAAAAAGGATTAGAATGGCTTTGCCACTGAGACAAACTGCTAATGCAAATTTCAACTAACTTATCACAAGTGGCAACATCTTCTTAATAATAACTTTAAATTGACCAAATAAATGAAGCAGTATAGCTGATGTGACTGAGAAACAAGACCCAACAACCTGTTGTCTCAAACAAACACACTGATCAAGCAATATTGCACAAAAACAGAGTGAATAGAAATCATCATACAAAGCAAACATGAGCCATTCACAACCTGATGTAGCTCTTTCAAATCACAAATCAACAAGGAATCATAACAAAGAAATTAAACCACAGACCAACTGTACAGAAAAATATGTACACAACATTGTGTTCAATAAAAAGTGAATACACATTGTTCTCAGCTACACATAGAACCTGTTCAAAAATAATCAGATTATAGGCTCCAAAGCAAACCTTCACCAAAAAAACAACCCCAAAATGAGATGATTTCTTATATCTTAGATTTCTGAAAGCTAATGCTTGAAATCAATAGCAAGAGGACCCCAACAACAACACAAATAGTTGAAGACTACACAACAGGGAAGATGAGGCCAAGTGAGAGAAGGAGAAAGAGAGATGAACAAAATACCAGTTCTTAGCCTCTGTCCTCAATAGCCACCTTCTTTCAAGCCTATCACACGATAACAAAACCTGCAATGGAAGAAAGATATCTGGGACCTGTTTCAGGTGTAACCATCTAGGACACTGGGTTAGGGACTTCTCTTAAACCCAGACCACAACAGAAGCTTGCTCTATCTGTGGACAGTGAGGTCACTGGAAATGGTACTGGCATCATGGACACCTTGGAGCCCCCATAGGGCACCCAATACCTACCCCAACTTCCACTCTATAGTTGGTATAATGAAGAGGACCAGGTTCATCCACCCCAGTTGGGAATCCCAACTCATCCATTGAACCAAGGGTGATTGGGATGGTGGTTGGGCACAAAGTCTCTTTTGTCCTGGACAGTGGGGCCTCCCTATTGCTTTTCACATCCTGTAAAGGGGCAACAGTAAGGACTAACATGATGGTCATAGAGGTCTCAGATGTCCCTTCCAATTCCAGAACTACCCCTCCTTTATCCTGCCAATTTGGAGCCTTAAGATTACTCACTCTTAGTCATCTCTGAATACCCTATGCCTCTCCTTGGGAGGGTGTCATGTCAAAATTCAAAGCCTCAGTCCACATTCCCATATTCAATACAATAATCATCACAAAACCCCCATCAATGGGGTTAAAAACCTTATGGAAGTTTTTGGTTAGTCCAGGACCTCAGAAAAATAAATGAGACAACTATACCCACATACCCAATCATCCCTAACCCTTACACTCTCCTTTCCTCTGTCTCACTTACTGCAACCAATGTTACTGTCCTAGATCTTAAAAATGATGTCTTACCATCCCCCTACACCCACGCTCACATCCTCTTTTTGCTTTTACTTAGGAGGATCCAGACAATGTTTTTGCTCAGCAACCCACCTGAACAGTCCTGTCACAAGGTTTTAGTGACAGTCCCCACAACTTTGGCCAGGCCCCCAATGAGATCTCTCATCCCTAAGCCTCCATCCCAGTCATCTCTTACAGTGCATAGATGACCTTCTCATATGTAGTCCCTCCCATGAAATCTGTGTTGCACACACTGCTAAAATTCCTCAATGCCTTATCTGCTTAGGGCTACTTGGTCTCAAAAGACAAAGTTCACATCTCTCAGCAGACTATAACTTACTTAGGTCAACCTCACCCTGTGCATCAGGATATGCCATCATCCAGGACCACCCGAACTCCCATAAAACCTGCATGCTTATTGAAGCAAAACCTTTGAACCGAAGCACTACCTCCCAGCAGACTGAACTAACAGCCCTTGCTTGAACACTAACTCTGGCTAAGGATCCTTCCATTAACATTTATACAGATTCAAAATATGAGAATAAAATCATCCACTCAAATATTCTAATTTGGAGGGAAAGAGACATCCTCACCAAAAGGGATCACAATTATTAATGCCTCTCTAATCCAAGACACTGGATGTCACTTTTCTCCCCTTTAAGGAATCACTCATCCAATGCCAAGGCCATCAGAAAGACAAACAATACATCCCCTTCTCAAACAATCATAATCATAAATTGGCTTGTGAAATTGCCCTGACACACCCAGACCTCTTCTCCACCTCCCTACTTTCCTTAGCATACCAAGTCCCCCTCACTCAAGAGTTTGTTTCATACCTGCATTCTTTATTTCATCCCCCAAACCAAACTCTATTCTGTTTCCTTCAAAACCACACCTCCTTTCAACCCTAGGACAGACAATTCTTCAAAGCTCCTGCACACTCATGTGATATCTGCCAAAGAGCAAACTCTAACTCCAACATCTGACCCCTTCAAAACCCTACCCACCAGATGTGGCACCTTCTTCCAGCCATGGATTGGCAAGAAGATTTCACCCAAATGCCTGCTGTTAAATAATTCAAATATCCCTTAGTGTGGATAACTTTTCTGCATGTGTAGAAGCCGACTTCACCACAAATAAGAGAGCTAACATAGTAACTGAGATATTGACTAGAGAAATATTCTCTCAATTTGGCTTGTCATCCTCAATACCATCAGACAATGGCCCAGAATTTGTCTCCTCTAACTCCCCAAACATTTCCAGGTACCTACAGGTCACCTGAAAGTTTCACATTCCCTACCATCCCCAATCCCCCAGCAAGGTTGAGAGAAATAACCATACCATCAAAGAAACTCACAAAGCTCACCATGGAACTAAAATGGGATTGGATTAAACTTTACCTCTAGTGTTACTTAAACTTAGAGCTCTACCTAAAAGCCTTCCATGATCAGCCCCTTTGAACTCATGTATGGGAGGCCTATAATTCCCCCTGGACTGTCTCATGGGACTGCACCACTTCTTCCTTCCATATCTACTAGTCTCCTCCCATTGCTCAGAAAGAACCATGGAGACAAACTAACACCACCCTCCCCTCCCTCTATCCAAAGACTCCTCTTCCTAACTCTGAGCTAGGAGACATGGTTGATATCTCAGATCCCACCCAGAAATCTCTGTCTCCAAATGGCAGGAGCCCCACAAGGTCATCCTAATAATCCTCACTGTAGCCAAACTCCAGGGTTTCCCATCCTGGGTCCATCTCTCCCACCTGAAGAAAGCCCCATCGTCCCCATACCCCTCCTCCCTGTTTCTGGGTGACAATCACTGCCTCCACCTCTTTAAAGATTACTAAACTTCACCCTACACCTGAATAGGACCACATCAAGACAGACAAGCAGATGGCACTCAATATCCAACAATTGCATCTGTTCCTGACTCATATACAGGAGGACCTATGGTTGATGCCCCAGCCGATCTCCACATTTGATGAGCTTATGAATGCCATAGAAGAACTCTGGTTATAAATAACTTTCATTCCCTTCACACCAGAACAGATACAGTTCCTTACCATTACCCTACACTCCCTCCTCTTCATCTAGGAGCCTAAGGGATGCCCTGTCACCCCTCCTTCTCACAGTACTATTCTCTTGTTGACAGAACTAATAATTGCTAATTTCTACACATTGTTCTTAACACCAAAACAAACTCTTAACACTCCTAATCTGGGTACACTTCCTTACACTAATTTTCCTAGGTGTTATCCATTCTTTAACTCCTAACAATGAAACATAACAGGCTTATAGCCCTTCTTGCCATTACTATATCCCTAATAATACTTATTGTCACTCATGTTTTGCTACACCAGACACGTGTCTCCACTGTGGCCCTAATAGGACCTGCCACCATAGGTTCTCCCCTAGTAATAAACTGTACCTTTTTTTTTCTTTTAACTTTTTATCTTTTATTATTTTTTTGGAGAGAGACACAGAGAGACAGAGAGAGAGAAAGACAGAGATGGGCGCGTGAGCAGTGTCTCAGCTGCTGCGAACAAAATCCAGATGTGTGCGCCCCCTTTTGGTCAAGTGCAGCATTGCGCCCTTGTGTCGCTTTGCATCTGGCTAAACGTGGGACCTGGAGATTGGAACCGCTGGAGATTGGAACCAGTGTTCTTAGGGTTAGTAGGCAGGCACCTTAACCCCTAAGCCATCTCTCCAGCCCAAACTGTGCCTTTTTAATACCCTGACATTATATTTGGGCCTATTAGGTGGTATAAAGATAATCAAGAAATATGCCATTAGGGGATCACGCAGGGACCATGGAAAAATATCACAGAACAGTCTAAAACAGATAGTTTAAATTTTACAAGGTGTTTTATTTATTTATTTGAGAGAAAAAGGAAGACGCAGAGAAAAAGAGCAAATGGGTACACCAGGGCCTCCAGCCAATGCAAGAGAAATCCAGATGCCTACACCCCCTTGTGCATCTGGCTTACATGGGTCCTGGGGAATGGAAACTAGGTCCTTAGGCATTACAGGCAAATGCCTTAAATGCTAAGCCACTTCACCAGTCCCTAAATTTTGCTATCTCTAAGATGATAGCCCACCCTGTAGATTGACAATACTCTTGTACCAAACATAGAAAAGTAGCCCTGCTTGGACTGGAGAAATGGCTTAGTGGGTAAGGCATGTGCATACAAATCCAAAGGACCTGGGTTTGATTTCCCAAGACAAATGTAAGCCAGATGCAGAAGGTGGAGTATGCATCTGGAGTTTGTTTGCAGAGGCTGGATGCCCTGGCACACTCATTTGCCCTCTTTCTCTATCTGACTCTCTCTCTCTCTCAAATAAATAAGTAAAATAAAATATTTTTTAAAAGAGTACCTACAGATACTATCTACTCAAAGGCTACCCTGAACACAAGCATCTCCACCAGCTCTCTGGAGTCCTTAAATATTCAAAACTTCTGGGTTCAATTGGCTGTTGATATCATGAACAAACATTCTGTTTGCAGTCCACTAACTATTAGCTAATAATCTCATGTGTCTATCTGTTAAGTATAATGAATATATTAATGTCATTGGATATATAATTACCAAACAAGACCATCCTGTGCTCCATACAGATTCAGCACTCCCAGTCACCCTAGTTGTCCAACAACATTGCCTATGCATCAATTGTATCCCCCCTTGACTACCTCTTAAACCATCTCAACCACCTCCTAATTGTTCTAGTGAACAAAACATCACCCCCTGCACCAGAAAATAGATGCCCATCAGACGAGTCTTCCTCTGCAATAAAATGGCCTTTCAAGCTCTGCCTACTAACTTCTCTGGAATCTTCTCAATCAGAAAGATCCTCCCCTTACTGCCATCCCTAAACCCACCTCACTGGAATACTTGGAGACTGCCCCTCAAGTGTGGTAATAATCTATTTCTCCTAGATCACAAACAGGTAGTAGTCACACAGCATTTATCCTGCTCATTCCAGGCCTTGTGATGGAGACACAAAGGGAAGTGTCTAAGTTGGCCTGCATCTTTAGCAAAACTGCTGATCTCACAAGAGTTCCATCAGAAATTAACAAAGAAATGAAAGAACTTTGAACCTCAATATTACAAAATAGAGCCATTATTGATTATTTTTATTATTGAAGCATCATATTAGCTGTCAGCAATTCCCTGGAATGTGCTGCTTCAATATTATAGAAAATTCCAATATTATTCAACAACAGATAGACAAAAAAAAGAAGAGGTTAACCAAATCCAGAAGAGCAACTATTGGTCAGGTTAAGGAAAATGGTTTCCATGGTAATGCTCTTTACTGGGTCCTTATATGAGTATTCTCATCATAATCATAGCTCCCTGTCTGCCCAACTGTATACTCTAATAAAACAAGAAATCAATGCTGTAAAAATGATGTACTTTAACACTCCTTACAACCCCATGCTCATGACAAGTCACCCCTAAAAATCTGCTTCTTGCCCCCTGTCCTTCTTACAGGGATGACAGTGAAAAGGAAAACAAAAGGGAGGGAAACCAGACACCAGACATCAGACATCCAGGGCATCCCAAGCACAAAGGAGAAACCATGCCTAAATCCAAAATGAATATATGATTTCCTTGATCTATATGCCCTACCAAAATTAAATCTGGATAAGATAAACCACTTAGATGGAAAATGGAAAAATAATCAAACAGGGCAGAGGCTGTAGTTCAGTCCATAGATAGCTTGCCTAACACACGTGAGCCATGAGTTCAATACCCAGTAATTAAATAAACAGGAAGTGCTATTACCTGCCTCTAATCCCAGCTATAAGGAGGTGATGACAGGAGCAACAGAAGTTCAAGGCAGGGTTGGAGAGATGGCTTAGCAGTTAATGTGCTTGCCTGCGAAGCCAAATAACCCAGGTTCAATCCCCCAGGACCCACATAAAGCCAAGTGCACAAGGTGCCACATGTATCTCGTGTTCATTTGCAGTGGCTAGAGGCACTAGAGCACCATTCACCCATATTCTTTCTCTATCTCTCTCTCCTCCCTACCTCATTCTTTCTCTCAAATAAATAAATAAATATTTACAAAATAAAGTTCAAGGCAATCTTTGGCTACATAGTGAGGTTGAGGCAGACTGAGCTACTTGATACCCTGTCTCAAAAAGAAATGATAAACAAAACACCCCAAAATTCTGCTTCCTTTGCAAAAGCAAGTGCATCATTCTTCTAAATGTCACGTGGGTCCAACCTCAATGTGTGGGAGATGAAGGGAATTGGAGGCAGGAAGGGAGGCAGCGGTGAAGAGGCCTAACTCTTTCAAGGAGCTCCACTGTGAAGAACTGCAGCCATCACAGGTGAGAGCCTGTTTCATGCAGAAGGGAAGGATTCTGTGCAGCGGCAGAGGCTGACTGGGCAGAAAGGGTCTAAGGTAATGACAGTCACTGACAAGGTGTAAGGATGTTCTGTGGAAATTACCAGAAGGAACTTTCAAAGATCCCTTTTCTTGAGACCAGAGGGGGAAAATGGTGGAAATCATTCAAAATAAATTTTTAGAATTGTTGTGAATTGATGGTAATTCAAGCTGACAGTTTAAAGCAGGAGATAAGAAAAAAAAGTATGATAAAGGGCCTGAGAGAAGAGTGCAGCTTGGAGAAAACCTTAGTGTGGACAGCTGTCCTCCATACAAAGAAGAACCGCTGTCCTTTGAACTATCAATGACTGTGTCCTGTAACTTTCCACCATGGAGGAGAGGAAGGTTCACGCAGCTCTCCGCCTCTTCATGGATTCAGTTACTGTAAGTAGAGTACAGGGCTCATAAAGCCCCACCTCAGGATTTATAGAGAGTTTAAGTATGAGGAGTGAAGAGGTAGCTTAGAGATCATGTGCACTTTCTCTGCAAACATGAGCATACAGGAGTTCCTAAACAGTTCACGTTTGAATCTACAGATCCCACATAAACAGCTGGGAAAGTCCATGAAAGCCTGTAACCCCAGGCCCATAAAGGGGAGCACAGATCAGAGACTCCCCCTGCGCTCATGGAGAAACACCTATCTTTCAAGAGAATCCAGTTCAAAATGAGAACATGGGAGAGAAAGATGGAGTGGGACGCTGTTTTCTGCTCTGGCTAATAAAAAGGAGTGGGAACTGCAGCAGGGAAGAGCAGAATACCACATAAGAGAACCCACCTAACTGTGGGCAGCACCATCACATGGGCTTCATGCATGCTAGTCAAGCACTCTACCAACTGAGCCGCATCCCAAACCTGTTAAAGCAATGATGATTATGTACAGATTATACTGTCAAATCATACATGCTCAAAGAATGCACTGTTCCTCACTGGCACTCTTCTCTTACTTAGGTTCTTTCCCTCAATCCTCCACCCTCTCAGGCAGGCCTGTGAACAGTCCTGCACCAACACTGCACTCTGCAGGCTGCCTCTCATGGCTCCTGTGAAAATATGTGTGTGTGATACCTGCTACTGTGGTGGTAAATACAAATTATTGTACACATATTGGAACTACAAATACATTCTTCAGCATTAGTTGTGTCCATTGTTTTCAATAAAAACTGAAACCAGGAGTGGAGCAATGGCTTAACAGTTAAGGCCTGCAAAGTCAAAGGACCCAGGTTCAATTCCACAGAACCCATGTAAGCCAGATACACAAGGCACCACATGTATCTGGAGTTCATTTGCAGTGGCTGGGGACCCTGGCATGCACATATTCTCTCTCTCTCTCTCTCTCTCTCTCTCTCTCTCTGAAATAAATTTAAAAAATAAAAAACGGAACCCATTTTTAGAAAAACAAAGACAAAAGAAAAATAGCAAAATGGTCATTCATGTTGGCACATGGCTTTAATTCCAGCAATTGGAAGGCTAAAATAGGAGATCATTGTGAGTTCAAGGCTGGCCTGAGACTATAGAGTGAATTCTAGGCCATCCTGGGCTAGACCAAGACTCTACCTTGAAAAATAAACATAACTGAGTAAATAAATAAATTGTTGACAAGGATGTGGAAAAATTGTACATTTTACAGTTCCTGTTTGGAAAGCTGAATAAAGCTCAGGAGATAGATGGTTGTGATGCTTCCATATTTCAAGCCCCGGAAGTTTCTACGTAAAATGATTTGAAGGATAAGTTTGATATTAGGTTTTTTTTTTAACATACTGACATAAACTAAAGACATATTAACTATCCTAAACATCACATTGAATGGGTAGCCACCATCATCTATAAGAATATATGTAATGGGGCTGGAGAGGTGGCTTACTAGTTAAGGTGCTTTCCTGTGAAGCCTAAAGACCCAGGTTCATTTCCCCAAAATGCACATAAGCATGATACATACACAAGGTGGCTGTTTTAGTCAGGTTCGCATTGCTGGCAGAAAGCATCTGTCCAAGAGCAACTTGTAGGGTAAAAGAGGCTTTATTTTGGCTTACAAACTCAAAGGGAAGCTCTATGATGGCAGAGGAAAAATGACAGCATGAGCAAACATGGACAACACCTACTGACCAACATTAGGTGGACAACAGCAACAAAGAGTGACAAACACCAGCAAGGGGAAACTGGCTATAACACCCATAAGCCTGCCCCCAACAATACACTACCTCCAGGGGGCTTTAATTTCCAACTCCATCAGCTGGGAACCTAGCAGTCTGAACACCTAAGTTTACGAGGGACACCTGAATCAAACACCCCAGAGGTGCATGTATCTGGAGCCATTCATTTGTTGTGGCTACAGACCCTGGTGTGCCCATTCTCCCCCCTCACAAATAAATAAAGAAAATGTGTTTTTTTAAATATATGCATTGAGGTTGGAGAGATTTTTCACTGGTAAAGGCATTTGCCTGCAAAGCCTAACAACTCAGGTTCAATTCCCCTGTACCCATATAAAGCCAGACGCACAAAAGAGCACATGCATCTGGAGTT
This sequence comes from Orientallactaga sibirica, assembly GCA_036365145.1. Classification (NCBI taxonomy): domain Eukaryota; kingdom Metazoa; phylum Chordata; class Mammalia; order Rodentia; family Dipodidae; genus Orientallactaga; species Orientallactaga sibirica. Next base: position 41,880 of record JAEOAD010002336.1, on the reverse strand, counting down.
CATTTGCAGTGGCTACAGGCCCTGGCATGCCCATTCCCTTTCTCTCTCCTTGTAAATAAATTATAAAAAAAGAGTATATGTCAGAGGAAGATGAACGTCACTGTGCACACCTCTAATTCCCATAGAGAAGGCTGAGGCAGGAGCATCCTGAGTTGGAGGCCAGCCAGTGATACATAATGCGACCTCACCTCTAAGTAAAAATAAAAAGAGCCAATGGTGTAGCTCAGTGCAGAAGAACTTGCTTAGCACACACTAGACCCTGGGTTTGATAGCCAGGAACAGAGGATAAGCACTGACAGTTACTCCAATTTAGCTCCAAATAAGAGTAAAACTGCTTTGCCTTCTGGAGAGAGAGTGCATGGAGGCCAGCAGCACAAAGCTTGGTGTGTACACAGAACATGAAGTGTTCTGACATTATTACTCCCTGCACACGGGGCTCAGCTGTGAGGGAGACCAAAGGTGTGCACCAAGTGCTGCAGGCAAGAAAGACAAGGGAATAGTCTCCTCCTCTCCTTAGTCCTGGGCAATGTCCTGTAAAAATATACACATCTCCATAGCACAGCCTAACTATCATTGCCTCAACTTCTGCAGAGATGTGAGCAAATATTTATTCACCCCAAATAAGGTGCCAATGACAGACCAAAGAAATAACGCAATTCAAGTCCAGCCCAGAGAGCCAGTGAGTATATTGGGGTTATTTAGAGGAATATGGATGAGGGGATATTTGTAGGCACATGCATGACTGAAAGTACCTGCATTGGTAAAAGTTCCACCTCCCATGGGTGACAACTCATGAAAGCTGTATCCCTGGAGATGCTTGTAAAATGTGAAGGGGTTCTCTTGCCATTCTTAGTTGTGGAAAAGGGGAGGGGGTCAACTGGCATGAGAAGTGTTTGGAGTTTTTTTTTTTTTAATTGATTTTTGTTTTCTGCTCTTCTTTACTTTTATTTTTTTATTTGCAAGCAGACAGAGAGATAGAAGTGAGGCAGAGAGAGAGAATGGGCATGCCAGGGCCTTTAGCCACTGCAAATGAACTCCAGATGCACGTGCCCCTTGTGCATCTGGCTTACATGGGTCCTGGAGAATCGAACCGGGATCCTTTGGCTTCGCAGGCAAATGCCTTAACCACTAAGCCATTTCTCCAGCCCAGTGTTTGGAGTTTTGCATTTAGATTAGTGTAGTAGATTTTAAACTGTTTCTAAACAAACTAGAGCTTGTCATTGTCAGCAAAGCAAAGAACTACATCAATGAAAGAAAAAACTGTAAACAAATATTATACTTCACTTAATTATTTCCCTGCTGAAATTTAAGGAGAGGAGTACTGATGTGTATAATTTATTTTAAAGTGCATTAACAATAAAATATATGACTAGATGAATACATATGTGATAAAACAATTATAGTAAAATGTTAATCATAAAATAAATGTTTTGTGAATGTTCATCATAAAATTTAATTTTACAATTAAGAATTATACTAAAATTTTATAATAAAATATAGAGGGGAAAAATTTAAAAGAAAAAAAAAATGTGAAGGGGGCTGTTATTTAACCTTGTGGAGGGAGCTTGTGAAGCTTGTGAATTTTAGGAACTTTTGAGATTTTCAGGTTTTGTCCACTTCTGGAACATGGTTTCTCTAAATTCCCGAGTCTTACAGAGATTCCTTTGTGGTGGGGAGGAGCACTCTGAAACGCTGCTTTGGGGTACACATAGTCATTACAGCCATGAATTCATAGCAGATTAAATTTCCTGCAAAGATTAAGCCTGTCAATACATCACCTTCATGGGGGAAGGATACATGTGACTCCACACCTCTAGAGAAGCTAATTGCACCTAATGATTGCTGGGAAAGGGGAGTCATGTTCATCAGTTTTGCTCCTACTGGTAAGTTGCCCAACCTGTTAAATCACAATGATCATGCATGAAACCCTAACTTAACTCAGTGAGGTTAAAAAAAACGGAATGAGGAATACCTGCAACCCCACTGAGGAGCGTCCGTAATGGAGTGGGAGCAGGAATGAGGGGAAAAATGATACCAACACATGATTTATCTATATAAAACATGTTGTTAATAATAATAATAAACTTTTTTTTTAATAAAAGGAACAAAAGTAAGGAGTCATAGGAATGAAGAAATATGTTAGTGAGAGGTGGAGACTGGTAAGACAGTGGATTTCTAGGCATAAGATCAAAATATGTTATATATGTATTAAAATACCAAAATGCAGGCTAGAGGGATAGCCTAGTGGTTAAGGCATTTGCCCACAAAGCCAAAGGATCCAGATTCGATTCCCCAGGACCCACATAAGCTAGATGCACAAGGTGGTGCATGCATCTGGAGTTCGTTTGCATAGCTGAAAGTCCTGGTCGCCCATTCTCACCTTCCATCTCTCTCTCTCTTTCTCCCTATATCTCTCTCAAATAAATAAATAATAAAATATTTATAAGAAAAATCTCAAAATGTAAAAAATAGTGAAAAAAACAGTTGAAGAGGATGGTTTCATGAAAGAAAATGAGAAGTGTCCAAATGGCCAAAAGAGATGAGAAAAACTCCCTGCAAAGAGGGATGTGCACTCACGAGCCTGTGCAGTTTCCATGAAGCCCACTCAGGCTCTGCTGCCCTGGCCTTGCCCTCCATACACTCCTTGTTCTCTGTGTGGTTTTTCTTTGTTTGATTTTGAAATAGGGTCTCCCATAACCCAGGCTGGACTCAAAGTGACCTGGAGTGATGGCACATACCTGTGAACTCAGTACTTGGCAGGTGAAGGCATGAGATAAAATGTTCAACTTATGTACTGAGTTTACAGGCATGTACCACCGAGCCAGGTTCACTGCAGTCACTTCTTTGTCTGCATTCCCTCTAGATCACCTTATCCACACCCAGGGTCTCAAAAGATAGTAACATGTTGAAGTCTCTGAAACATATATGCTAGCTCTGCACTTTCCACTGCATGGCATGTTTGAACATGTATGTGCTCATGAGGCACCTCTGAGGGTAACTGAAACAGGGCAGTTGTTAAAACTTGTCCCCTTGACAGATCACTTGCCTGGTTTGTGCAAGGCCCTGTGTTTGATCCTTAGCAACACACACACACTCTATCCCCCATCTGTTCCCCATGCATTCTCTATTTCATGCAATGGTCTCCCTTTCCTCTTTACTATAACCGTGCCCAGACAACCTGAGTTATTATGACACACCATCTTAGCTCCCTTATTAATTTGGCACACACTATTCTATAGCCTTGTTCACATTCACCATTCACACACATTTTGCTAGTTCATCCATTGAAATGGTGTATCCAGGCTGGAGGTGTGGATCAGTGGTGGATTCATTGTTTACCTGGGATGTGTGAGGATCCGGATTCATGAACAAGTTCCCATGGGGGGAAGTAATGCCTGAGTTAACCATACTACATAGCTGATTGAATGTATAGAAAGTCTGTGGTAGTAGAAAGCTGACTGTTACAGGTTTATAACCTAATTTTGTTGGGTTACCTTCAGTCCCATCAATAGTACTTATAGTCTACCTCACCACTTGATCTAACATTGCCATTACTATCAGGTAAAATTCTTATTGGAATGTTCAAACAAACATCTTAGTTTCCACCAACCCATAGGCTAAGGATGGCATCACAAAACACCTGAGGCCTCTAGCAGAGACTTCTCTGCTTTGAAAACTCTTCCTTGATGTTTCCATCAATGTACTTAGAATGCCTAGATTTATAACTTTTTCGTTCTATTACCATAAGTATTCCATGAGTCACGTAGGGTGGCCCACATTTTTACTCCCAGTACAAAAGAGGCTAAACTAGGAGGATCACCGTGAGTTTAAGGCTATCATGGTTGACAGATTGAGTTCCAGGTCAGCCAGGCTAGAGTGAGACCAGGCTTAAGAAATGAACCAAAAATTCTGAAACTTTTACCATGTTGAAACATCATATTTCATGTAACCTAGACCTGTTCCCAGGCCATCAGCTCTCAGATTTGTCTCAGAATAAAGTATTCATTATGCACCTGAGGTAAGAACTGGGGTTTGATATCCCAACACCACAATATAAAAAAAAAGAAAATGAAAAATCAGCTCCAGAGCCGGGTGTGGTGGCGCACGCCTTTAATCCCAGCACTTGGGAGGCAGAGGTAGGGGGATTGCCATGAGTTTGGGGGCTCCCTGAGACTACATAGTTAATTCCAGGTCAACCTGGACCAAAGTGAAACCCTACCTCGAAAAAGAAAACAACAACAACAATAACAAAATCAGCACCAGTTCTCCCCTGAGAGTTTCAGGTTCTTTCACATGTCCATACCACTGCACTTGACATTCTCATCACCCTACTGACAGTTCGAGTCAGATAGACTTAGTTTTGAAAATGACATGCAAACTGCAGGGTGCTCAGCAACATCCCTGTACCCACCCGCACCATTTGCACCTCCCTGCCTTTAAGTTTACAATCTCCCCAGTGCTCTGGTAGTGGTGCAGCATTGTGATTTCAGGCTGGTCCACCTTTCCTGGACATGGGAAAGGGGGGCAGAGCCATCCACCATTCCTGACAGGAGTGCGGCTTGCAGAGGGGAGTGGGATGCAGCTGTACTGAATCAGGGACTTTGCAACTCACAGGGATCTTTCCTCCCACCCACCCATAGAGCAGATGCAGGACACCTGGAGCCTGAGGAGGCCTCATGGGAAAAGGAGACGCCTGGCCAGAAGATTCCACAGGCCCACTGTGTGTGCCTGACAACAGGATGGTCAACCCACAGGGATTGACTGCACTCAGGTCTGGGTTCTGCAGCCCTTCCCTGCTTCCCTTGCCCTTCCTTCTTTCTTCCTTCCTTTTTTATCTTCTATTTCCCCTGTTTTCTCCCCCTTCCTTCTTTCTCCCCCACTTTACTCCTTCCTTCCATTCCTGTCTCCTTTCTTCCTTATTTCTCTCCCTCACTCCCTCCTTTCTTCTTTCCGTTCTTCTCATTTTGCCCCTTTCCTTCCTTCCTTTTATTCTCCTTGCCTTTCCCCTCTTTACCTTCCTTCTTTCCTTTCTTCTCCTCCTTTTCCTCCTATTTTTCCTTCCCATGTTCATTCTTTTCCTCTATTATTTACCCTTTCCCCCTTTTTTCTACCTTCCTTCCCTTATTTTCTTCTTCCCATTCATCTCCCTTTCTCCTTTTTTTCTCTTTCCTTTGCCCCCCTTTTTCCTCCCTCTCTCCGTTTCCTCTTTCCTTCCCTTCCTCTCTTTATCTCCTCCTCTCCTTTCCTTTTTGCTTTTCTGTTTTGAGACAGACTCTATATAGTCTAGACCTGCCCTCAAACCTTGAAGCTCCTACCTCAGCCTCCCACTGGAGTACAGGAGTTTACCACGCCCAGATTTTGGAGGGGGCATGTATGCACATGGGCGCGCATGCATGTGTGTGTGTAGTCTGTGTGGGTGTGCACTCATGTTCCAGGGCGGTATACCAGAGCTGGGTGTGGGCCTGGCCCGCCCATTGCCTGGCTTTCTCGCAGCACCTCCCAGGCAGCCCCGTGACCTCTCGGCCAAGCGTGATCCTCCTACCTGCTGCCGATCTTTCTCACTCGCCCCCAGACTTGCCATGGCCCCCTCCTCCGCCATCCTGCAGGATGGAGGATCAGAAAATGAACTCCGCTGCTTCCTCCACACCGCTCATGCCGTCCCGCCTTTCAGTTTACAATCTGCTGAGTGGTTTCCCTGGCACACAGACAGGCCACCGCCAGCGCCAGCGCCAGCGCCACCGACCCCTCCGCCCTGCCAAGCTGCTGGAGAGAGGCTCAGGAGAAAGAACTCCTCAGCTCCCACCTTTTTAAAGGTTACAACTGCCCTAAGGAAGCTCTGGGTGAGCGGCATCATTGTGACGTCATGGGCCGTTCCACCTGCGTACAAAGCGTGGGAGGCCGGAACCACCCACCAGTCAGGAGGGGAGGGCAGCTGGCAGAAGATGAGTGGGCTGCAGATGTATGGGAGCAGGGACTTTGCAGCTAATAGAGCTTGTGCACACTCCAAACACTCAGAGAGCAAATGCAGGAGCATCTGGGACCTGAGGTGCAGCTGTGTGTACTGACAGACCTCCAGCTTCCACCAACCCAAGGTTTAAGAATGTCATCAGATAGCATGTGAAGCCTATGGTGGAGATTTCCCTGCTTTGCTAAATCCTGCCTACCTGATGGTCAACCAATGTATTTGAAAAGTGCGTTGATTTACGACTTGACTTATGTAATTATGAAAACTTCATGAAACTGTTGACACATTTGGACAGGGAATTTTGAATAACCTTAATCTGTGTTCCTGAGAAACGGTCAATTATATTTGGCTCTAGACTAAACTATCTCTAATCCCCTTTCAGGTGACAGCTGCGTCTTTTTCATGGACTGGGGTGCAGCTGTGCTGAAGCAGGGACTTTGCAGCTCACAGAGCTTGTGTCCCACCTCGCACATACTCAGAGAGCAGATGCAGGGGTTCCTGGTACCTAGGGTGCATCTATAATAAAGCAGAAGCTTTGCAGCTCACAGAGCTTTTGCCCTGCCCCGTCCCCTCCACTTACCCAGATAACTGGTGCAGGGACACCTGGGGTTTGAAGAGGCCTGGTGTGATGTTGTGACTCCTGAGGCCAGAAGATCCCATAAGCCCCACAGTGTGTGCATGAAACACTATGGTCATCCAACAGGGATTGACTGTGCTCAGGCCAGGGATCTGCAGCCCTGCCCTCCTTCCCTTGTCCTTCCTTTGTTTCTTCCTTGCTCCTTCCATTCTTCTCCATTTATTCCCTCTTTTTTCTCCCACTCTTTCTTCACTCCCATACTCCTTCCTTTCTCTACTTCTTTCCATTCTTCACTTCTCACCTCTTTTATCACCCTTTAATCATGCCACTCATCACCTTTCCCCTCCTTTGTTCCCTTTCTTTCTATACTCCTCCCTTTCCCACTCATTTTTCTTCCTTCCTTCCTTTCTTCTCTTCCCTTTCTTCTCTTCCCTTTCCCCCCTTTCTTCTTCCCTCCTTGCCTCTTTTCTTCCCTTTCTCCCTTTATCTCTGTCTTGCTGTGAGCTCAAGGCCTGATGAGGACTCCACCTTATGTCTCCTCTGTGCAGTCGAAATATTGTCTTCCTCGCCTGCAAAGTTCTGGCACACAGGAATGGCACAACATAGACATGAAAAGCCCAGATATTAAGAATGATGAGATGGAAAACAGACCCGAGAACAGGTAAAATATCTCACCAACATAAGTGCATCCACAACAGTGTGGAATGTATACTTACATTGTGTATTTACATTATATGCATAATTACAAGAGATGAACCCCACAGGGAAGTTCCTAACTTTATGCTGTCTGAAGAAACTTATAAATAGTACAGAAGCCTTACAGCATCCTAGTGTCATGGCCTTGGCTGCCCCATCAGCCCCCTTTCAAAGGAATAGCAGAGACAAAGCACCCAGTAAAGGTTAATTACAAGTATCTGGGCGCTGCTGCTCCTACCAGGCCCAGGAGCCTGAGGGAAGCGAAGGGGAGGGAAAAGGAGTGGGAAGACCACACAGGAGCTTAGGTGGAGGTGAGGAATTTGGGGAAGTCCCTACTGGGGAAACTAGACAGGGCTTGGCCAGGGAAGGTATTGTTCCTGGATGAGAGTGCTGATCTCAGACATTTATCTCTCACTGTTTAAGGATGCAGGCTGGAATGATGATTGGAAAATCCCTCAGTGGGATCTGGAGACAATGTGTTTGGTGAAATCCCAGTGTGGGGAGGGATGTGGCTCTTGGACAACAGCATATTTTGTAAGAAACATGTAGAAGCAGGAAGTCAGGCTAGAGACATGGGAGGCATAGCTTCATTTGTGGTGTAGGTGAAACCTGCATTCCAAGCAGCTGCTTACAAACTTGAGGTGATCCCAGCTCAGAGCTAAGTCCAAGCACACATGGAGCAGAATGGATCTTACTCTTGTGGTCTGTAAATTTGGAGGCAGACATGTGGAGGAATGATGTGGGAATGGGCAATGGCAGTGATGGGAAGTGGCCTGAGATCTAGGAAGACTTCTTGGAGGAGGAGGCTGGGGAGCTGTGCAGATGGGCACAGTCACACTCAGCTGTTTTCCCAGCACTCAGGAAGCAGAGACAGGAGCATCATGGGTTCAAAGGCAGCCTGGGATATGTATAGCATGACCTGGTCCCCAAAAATGTTCTTGGTGACGAGGCTCATTGGGTAGTGTTTGCCTTGTAAACCTAAAGACCTGAAATGGATCCCCAGAACTCATGTAAAAGAGCCAGGTGTGCTGCTGCAGGCTTGTAATGCTAGCACTGGGTAGGTGAGATAGGAGAGTCCCTGGGGCTGAGTGGCCAGCCAGTCTAGCATGTTTGGTGAGTTCCAGGCCAGTGAGAGACCCCATTTCAAAAACTTCCAATGGCATTCCTGGGAATGACTCGCAAAATTGTCCTTTATCCCCACTGACTATGTGCATGTATACTTGTATACACACATGCACTACACACACATGAAAACACAAATACACATCCACACATTTTTATTCTCATTTTATTATTTATTTACAAGCAGAGAGAGGTGGAGAGAAGACAGACAGACAGATAGGCTAGGCACTCCAGGGCCCCATCCACTATAAATGAATTCCAGACACATTTTGCGACTATGTGGATCTCACTTTAGGTGGGTGTGAGGGAATGAAACATGGGTTGTTAGGCTTTGCAGGCAAGCACCTTAACCAGTCAGCCATTTCTCCAGCCCAATCTACCACATTTTTAACAAAAAAGCATCCTTGGGGAAGGGAAACAGATGTTGCGAGAGAAATCTGGTTAAAGCAGGTTTAGAGTGAGTAGGAGACCCAGGAAGGCAAGAAGAGTAGCCATGAGATCTTGTCTATGGACAGATCTTGTAGAACACAAAGACCCAAAATTATGCTGAGAACAGTCTGGAAACTTTTAGCAGCTGAACAGGCCAGATTCCAGCTGATCCGAGGGTGGCAAGGCCCAAGGTCAGTAATGAGCCCATATGGGGGACAGAGAAAAGTGGCCTGGACTGGGATTAAATGACTGGGCCTGCAGCAGGTACCTAGGCTTGCATGTCAGAAACTCTGCAGACTTCCTGCCTTGACTGAGGCATGTCCTAGTTATCCTGGCTTTTCTGTGGGTACCAGGAGGGTGGGGCAGTCAGCCAGAATTGTGATGATTTGAGACTTGAATCCTGGTTCTGGTTCTGGCTGACCTCTTGAGAAAGGGACAACTGGTCCCCTACAGTTACCAAGCAGAGCCTGGAAGAGAACAGAAGGTGGAGCAAGCTCCAGTGCCCTCTCAATGTTCAATCAGACTCAGAACCAGGAGAGTTTAAATAGACTGAGAAGACCTTTGAGGGTACTAACAGAAAACATGAAAATTATTCAAGGAGGCCTGGAGAGATGGCTCAGCAGTTAAGGTGCTTGCTTACAAAGCTTGATGGCCTGGGTTCAATTCCCCAGTATCCATGTAAAGCCATATTCACAAAGTGTTTTGTGTGTATGGAGTTTGTTCAGTTTCAAGAGACCCTTGGGCATCCTGCTACACCCATTCTCTCTCTCCCTTGCAAGTAAATGAATAAAAATATTGCCATAAGAACCATGAACCCCCCGCATTCAGTTCCCAGTGTTAGCACATTGATCACAGCTGAGAAGAGCTCCAGCTCCAGAGCACAACACAGAGTGATTGAGGTGGGAACTCAGCATTGGTGAGATTGGAAGCCACACCAAAAGGTAACAAGGCCAACTGACAAAAGAAAAAAAGGTACATTGGTCTGCATTTAAGGTGCTAATCTCTCTTTCCAGGTCATCAGGGCAGGTTGTGGGTTACATATTTTTGGTTGGCTTTACCATTTTCAAATAAGCTGTACATGGGGTGTTGAATATTGCTGCATTTAATGCTTACAGATTTATAGGGCCTTTGTCTTTTGCTTTTATCATAATTGGGAGCAAGGTCTGACCCAGATCCAGGCTGACCAGGAACCCAATTCAGAACAGAATTCTCTACCTCCTAGCTGACAAGATTAAGAGTGGAGAACAACACAAGTCCTTAGGGATTTAGTACTTATAAAACTGTTTTAATCCCCACACTTGTATACTCTGTGCTGGTTTTTATTGAATGTGTATATTGCTCAGTTGAAGTTCAGACTTTGCCAGTATATTGTCCCACGCAGTCCACTAGAATACTTGCTTACCAAGCAAACTCAACCCCTAGGATAACTTCTGCAGTTGGATTGGGTACAAGTGCTACAGTTGGCAGGTTAAACTCATATCCTGAAAGTATATAAAGGTGGATCACCACATCTAAGAACACTGCAGATAAGTAGAAAAACCCAAGCATCAAATCAATTCAGGATGCCAAAGTTGCTACATAATAATACATGAAATACAAAGAATCAAGAAAATACAATCCCACCAAAATTATAAATCCTTCAGAAATGATCACCAATGAGAGTGTTTTAGATGAAATACCTGACAAAGACTTCAAAAGACTGATTCTATCTATACTCAAGGAAATGAAGAAGAAATGAAAGGATTCAAAGAAGAAAACAAACTCCTGAAAGAGGGCACAGAAAAACAGCTTAATGAAATAAAAAGGTCGTTACAGGACATGAGTAAGGAAAGAGAAATACTGAAGAAAAACCAGGCAGAAATTATAGCTCTGATGAAAAAAGTCACTCAAATCCCAATGCTCCATAATATTCATTTTTCTCAGCAGCACATGGAACATTATCTGAAAAAGACTATATATTAGGACACAAATCAAATTTTAAAAAATACCGGAAAATTGATAAAATCCCTTGTATACTAACTGACCACAATGGGATTAAACTCCTCCCAGGTCCCAAAACTTCTCCCCTAAAGGGCCACACTGACCTTCAAAGGTACATATAAAATTGAAATTTTTGCACAACTATTTGGACTTAAATATTCACCAAAAATTATAGTCAGAGAGTAAAGTAGAAGTCTTAGACATCACAGCTCAGACTGTGACTACATGGATGGGCTCACAACAACTGAGTGATCTCCATGCCACAGTCAAGTTCAAATGCTGTTCATTTATTCTGACAATGTCTCATCTGTTTTACAATGACAGGTATACACTATGCCATTTGTTCAACAGTTTGTAAAACAGACCTCAAAATTTCCAGCATAAAAAGTTATACTTATTAGAATCCTAAGAGAAATTCTGTTAATCCTTAGATATTCTATACTAAATGGCTGTTTTAAGCTTATCTTTCATTTGTCACAGTCAGCTCACTCTCAGAGGAGCCTGAGACAATCTGTCTCCATATACTTGGGTTCCCTTGTTCTTCCTCTAATGCTTAAAGGTCTTACAAGAATGAAAAACAACTTCCAATCTGTTGTATGCCTACTCCCCCTTAACTCCTTGATTTCATTTTTTGTCCTTAACATTGTCTTCCAGGGCTGTCTTCCAGCACTCCAGTGATGCATTTCCAGTGTCCCCTCCACCCACTAGAGAAGTTTCCAAGTGTCAATTCAAACAACCCCACTCATGTCTGGTACTGTTAGCCTGGTTAAAAAAAAAAAAACTGAGAGAGCCAGGCGTGGTGGTGCATGCCTTTAATCACAGTACTCGGGAGGCAGAGGTAGGAGGATTGCCATGAGTTCAAGTCCACCTTGAAACTACATAGTGAATTCCAGGTCAGCCTAGACCAGAGCGAGACCCTACTTTGAAAAACAAAACCAAAACAAAACAAAAAATCCCTAGGCCCTAGCAGGAGACCCTATTGTTTTGCTAAGTGGGCATGTTGTGCATATCTAACTGCCTTCTAAATATCTATGTTTGCAATTATAGACTAGTATTGCTCTAAAATAAGCATCTTTCCAGTAGTCAAAGTGATGAGTGTCTGTTGAGTGCTCAGGCCTAGATAGGACATCTCCATAACCCCACCGAGTTTCAGGAAACAACACACAACAGAGGAAAGAATGTAGGTGCCAGGGATAAAGAGGGATGCAGAAAAGCACTAACTTCGGGGCACACATGACAACTGTGCTCATGAACTCATAGTAAGTATGGTTACGGATCTGTATCATGGATGAGTGAGGGTCTCATGAGTACTCAGCCCTCCAATGAGCCATTGGCAGTTAATGGTGCTAGAGAGGGAAGTCATTTTCTTCAGAGATGTAGCAACTAGTAAGTTGACCATCCCTCAGTAAATAACATGCCCTACACCCCTGTGCTCATTCAAGCAAATTACCTAATGTCCATTTTATTTATTTATTTAATTTATTTATTTTGTTTTTTTTTTGAGGTAGGGTCTCACTCTAGTCCAGGCGAGCCTGGAATTTACTCTGGAGTCTCAGGGTAGCCTCAAACTCATAGCAGGCCTCCTACCTCTGCCACCTCATGCTGGGAATAAAGGCATGTGCCACCACATCTGGCAATATACCCATTTTATATGAATATAAACTCATCAAACAATTGGACAAATAGCAAAACTGGCAAATAATATGTCAAAAGTGAAAAGAAAGAAAACAAAACAACTGTAAAGCAAAATAATATCAAAACAAAGTATTAAATAAGGGATGGAGAGGTGGCTTAGCAGTTAAAACACTTGCTTATGAATCCTAAGGACCCAGATTCAATTCCCCAGTACCCACGTAAGCCAGATGCACATGTATCTGGATTTGGTTTCCCACGGCTGAAGGTCCTGGTGTTCCCATTCTCTCTCTGTTTCTCTCTCTCCCTTTGTAAAAGAGAGTGTGTATGTATACATATACATACATATGTAATGAACACACACATACAGTCCTTTGTGTTACTATGACTGTGCACATGCTTTTCTTTCTTTTTTAAAAAAATAAGCAATAAAAAATTAACCAGAAATTAAGATGCTTACCTAGAAATTCAGGAGCAAACTGGGTGGTGGGGCAACTGGTGGAAGTGAAATTTTTATAAACACATTATTTACATACAGTATTTAGGGGGTAAATGACTGTGCACATATATTTTTTTCTTTTTTAAAGAAGAAACAATGAAAAGATTAATCAAAAACTAGTGAAGGCAGTTACCTATGAAAGTCACAGGCAAGCAGGTAGTGGGGCTGGAGGTGAGAAAGGGACCTTTCTTTATAAAGCCTTCCATTTGTAATTCTATGTAATACCATATTTTATATATTATGGGTTTTTATCAGAGAGAGAGAAAGAGAGAGAGAGAGAGAGAATTGGCATGCCACAGCCTTCAGCCACTTTAATCAAACTCCAGATGTTTGTGCCACCTGGTGAGCAAATACAAACTTGCTCACTTGTGTTCCTTTGTGTGTCTGGCCTATGTGGGACTTGGAGAGTTGAACATGACTCCTTAGGTTTTGAAGGCAAGCACTCACTAAGCCATCTCTCAAGCCAAATACCATACTTTAAAAATAAAATTAGGCTGTGCTAGAGGGATGGTTTAATGGTTAAGGAACTCACCTGAGAAGCCAAAGGGCCCAGGTTTGATTCCCCAGCACCCATGTAAACACAGGTAAGTGCACGGGGGTTGGGCAGCAGGACACAGAACACAAGCTCTCTGAGCTGCAAAGCTACTGCTTTATTATAGCTGCACCCTAGGTACCAGGAACCCCTGCATCTGTTCTCTGGATATGTGCAGGTTGGGACACAAGCTCTGTGAACTTCAAAGTCCCTGCTTCCCCACAGTTTCACCCCAGTGTCCATGCAAAAGACGCATCTCTTGCCTCAAAGGGGATTAGACATACTTTAGGGCCAAATTTGAGTGACCATGTCCCAGGAACACAGATTAAGGTTACCCAAAATTCACTGTCTAAATGTGCTAACAGTTTCATGAATTTTTCATAATTACATAAGTCAAGTCATAATCAAGGTAATTTTCAAATACATTGGTTGACCATCAGGTAGGCAGGTTTTAGCAAAGCAGGGAAATCTCCACCATAGGCTTCACATGCTATCTGATGACATTCTTAAACCTTGGGTAGGTGGAAGCTGGTGGTCTGTCAGTACACACAGCTGCACCTCAGGTCCCAGAAGCCCCTGCATTTGCTCTCTGTTTGGGGTGTGCACAAGCTCTATTAGCTGCAAGGTCCCTGCTCCAGTACAGCTGCAGCCCACTCATCTTCTGCCAGCCCCCCTTGCCTCCTGACTGATGGGTGCCTCTAGCCTCCCCCGTGCTGTAGGCAGGTGGAACTGCCCATGACGTCACAATGCTGCTGCTCAGGCAGAGCGTCCTTAGGGAAACTGTAAACTTTAAAAAGGCAGGAGCTGCGTAGTTCTTTTTCCTGAGCCTCTCTCCAGCAGCTCTGTGGGGCAGAGAAAGTGGCGGTGGCATGTGGTATGTCTGTGTGGCAGGGACACTGCTCAGCAGATTGTAAACTGAAAGGTGGACAGCGTGAGCAGTGAGGAGTTCATTTTCCGGAGCCTCCATCCTGCAGGATGGTGGAGGAGGCGGCCATGGCGAGTCTGGGGGCGAGTGAGAGTGATCGGCAGCAGGTAGGAGGATTGGGCTGGATCGAGGGGTCACGGGCTCCCCAGGAGGCCATGGGAGAAAGCCCGGCAAAGGGCTGGCTGGGCCCACACCCAGCTCCAGCGCACCACCCTGGAACATGAGCCCACATCCACACAAACCACACACACGCACACACGCATGCACGCACGCAGGCACCCATGCATGGGAGCGCATACATGCACCCCAAAAAAATCTGGTGCACTACTGTAACCCCAATGGGAGGCAGAGGTAGGAGCATCAAGGTTTGAGGGCAAGTCTGTACTACATAGAGATTGTCTCAAAACAGAAGAGCAAAAAGGAAAGGAAAGTTGGGCATTGTGGCGCACACCTTAAATCCCAGCACCTGGGAGGCAGAGGTAGGAGGATCACTTTGAGTTCGAGTCCACCCTGAGAATATGTAGTGAATTCCAGGTTAGCCTGAGCTAGAGTGAGACTCTATTTCAAAAAAAGAAAAAGAAAGAAAGAAAGAAAGAAAAAAGAAAGAAAGAAAGAAAGAAAGAAGAGGGAGATAGAGGAATGGAAGGAAAGAGGAAAGGGAGACAGGGAGGGAAAAAAGGGGGGCAAAGGAAAGGGGGAAAGAGAGAAATGGAGACAAATTTGAAGAAGAAGGAAAAAGGGAAGGAAAGTAGAAAAACGGGTAAAGGGTGAATAATAGAGGGAAGGAATGAAGGTGGGAAGTAAACAGAGGAGGAAAAAGAGAAGAAAGGAAAAACGAAGGAGAAAGAGGGGAAAGGAGGAGGAGAATAAAAGGAAGGAAGGAAAAGGGGGTTAAATGAGAAAAATGGAAAGAAAGAATGAGGGAGTGAGGGGGAAATAAGGAAGAAGGGAGAGAGGAATGGAAGGAAAGAACAGAGTGGGAGAGAAAGAAGGAAGGGAGAGAAAAGAGGGGAAATGGAAGACAAGAAAGGGAAGAAGAAAAAAGGAAGAGCAAGGGAAGCAGGGCAGGGTTGCAGAACCCAGACCTGAGTACGGTCAACCTCAGTGGGTTGACCATAGTGTTGTCAGGCACACACAGTGGGCCTGTGGGATCTTCTGGCCAGGAGTCGCCTTTTCCATAACGCCTCCTCACACCACAGGAGTCCTGTGTCTGCTCTATGGGTAGGTGGGAGGAAAGATCCCTGTGAGCTGCAAAGTTTCTGCTTCAGTACAGCTGCATCCCACTCCCCTCTGCAAGCCACCCTCCTGTCAGGAATGGTGGATGGCTCTGCCCCCCTCCCATGCCCAGGCAGGTGGAATAGCCCATGATGTCACAGTGCTGCAGCTCTACCAGAGCATGGGAGAAATTGAAAACTTAAAGGCAGGGAGGTGAAATGGTGAAGAGGAAGCAGCAGAGTTCATTTTCCTGATCCTCTGTCTGGTGAGATGGTGGTGGAGGAGGTGACCATGGTGATCTGCTTGCAATTCAGACCTGTCCACATCAAGTAGGGGGGTCAGGCCAACTAGAGGGGCCACCTGAGCTCCCTGGTGGCACTTCAAGGACCCAGTTTCAGCATGCCACCCACAAGTGTCTTCACCTCTCCATGCCGATTTTCTAATCTCAGTGTGGTGTGCTTACAGACATTGCATTCATTTTCCTGTGTATATGGACAGAAAGTGAAAACCAACAGTGTTAGGTACTAAATACTAGAAGGAAAATCAGGAAGAGGAATTAAGTGAGGTCTTGGCTTTACTAGCCTCTGGCCTTAACCCAAAATTTTAAGAGCCTTTGGGATGTGAGAAATGAATATCCAACACTACTGAATGTGATTAAGTAAAGTGAGATTGTCCTAAGTTTAATAAGCTCACTCTAGTTTGGGAAAAGGTGTTTACATAAGGTACCATGGTGATAGGCAGGTAGAGATTGTTAGAGAGTCACTAGACCTGTGAAGAGATGGAGGGGCACGCTGGTGTCAGGAAAATCCTGACACTTCATGAATGGAAGACTAGGTTAGTTATTGAATGTCTAGGTTACATGAAATATGAAGTTTCAACATGGTAAAATTGTTAGAATTTTTGGTTTCATTTCTTAAGCCTGGTCTCACTCTAGCCTGGCTGACCTGGAACTCAATCTGTCAACCAAGATAGCCTCACACTCACAGGGATCTTCCTACTTTAGCCTCTTTTTGTACTGGGAGTAAAAATGTGGGCCACCCTACCTGACTCATGGAATATTTATAGTAATAGAATGAAAAAGTTATAAATCTAGGCATTTTAAGTACATTCATGGAAACATCAAGGAGGAGTTTTCAAAGCAGAGAAGTCTCTGCTGGAGGCCTCAGGTGTTTTGTGATGCCATCCTTAGCCTATGGGTTGGTGGAAACTAAGATGTTTGTTTGAACATTCCAATAAGAATTTTACCTGATAGTAATGGCAATGTTAGATCAAGTGGTGAGGTAGACTATAAGTACTATTTATGGGACTAAAGTTGACCCAAAAAAATTAGGTTATAAGCCTTTAACAGTCAGCTTTCTACTACCACAGACTTTCTATACATTCATTCAGCTATGTTGTATGGTTAACTCAGGAATTACTTTTTTTTTCTGGGAACTTGTTCATGAACCCAGAGCTTCACACATCCCAGGGAAACAATGGATCCACCACTGAGCCACACCTCCAGCCTGGATACACCATTTCAATGGCTGAACTAGCAAAATGTGTTTGAATGGTGAGTGTGAACAAGGGTACTGAGAAGTATGTGCCAAACTGATAAGGGAGCTAAGATGGTGCTTCATAATAATAACTCAGCTTGTCTGGACATGGTTACAGTAGAGGAGAGGGGGACAATAGCACAAAATAGAGAATGCATGGGGAACAGATGGGGGATAGGGGTGTGTGTTTGTGTGTGTGTGTGTGTTGTGTGTGTTGTGTGTGTGTGTGTGGGGACAAGTTTTAACAACTGCCCTGTTTCAGTTACCCTCAGAGGTGCCTCATGAGCACATACACGGTCAAACCTGCCATGCAGTGGAAAGTGCAGAGATAGTATATGTGTTTCAGAGACTTCAACTCATTACTGTCTTTTGAGACCCTGGGTGTAAAGGTGATAAGGTGATCTAGAGACTTCAACTCATTAGGACCCTGAATGATCAAACACAGGGCCTTGCACAAACCAGGCAAGTGATCTGTCAAGGGGTTCAAGTTTTAACAACTGCCCTGTTTCAGTTACCCTCAGAATCAAACAAAGCCTCACAGAGCACATGTACAAGGCCAGGTTCAAACCTGCCATGCTGCAGTGGAAAGTGCAGAGAGTTTTTCTCATCTCTTCTGGCCATTTATATTTGTTTCAGAGACTCCTCAACTGTTTTTTTACTATTTTTTCTTTTGTATTTTTCTTTAAATATTTTATTATTTATTTATTTGAGACCCTGGAGTGTGAGATAAGGGCTGATCTAGAGGAATGCAGATCTAAGTGGGTCCTGGGGAATCAGAATCTGAACCTGGCTTTGTGGGCAAATGCACAACCACTGCCCCTGCCTAAACTCAGTACATATTTTGATTGAACATTTTATCTCATGCACTAACATCTTCACCTGCCTCCCATCTTACTGTTCCTTTTAGTTTATTATTTTAACAACAGGTATAAATCATGTGCCATCACTCCATTAGTCACTTTGAGTGTTCCAGCCTTTTTTTGTTTGTTTGTTTGTTTGTTTGTTTGTTTGTTTTTAATATATATATATTTTTATTTATATTATTTTGATTTTATATTCATGGTAAAGAATCCATTGTCCTCCTATTTCAAAACCCTTGTCAAACAAAGAAAAACCACACATAATGAACTATGGCTCTAACAACAAGGAGCCACATGTATGGAGGGCAAGGCCAGGGCAGCAGAGCCTGTGTTTAGTGGGCTCCATGAATAAACTGCCCTTCCCCTGCGTTGTTCTACAGCTGGGGCCCTCGTGAGCTGCATGATCCTGCACAAAAAGATAAGCCTCTTTAGCAGGCCAGTTTTTTTATATCTCTGGCTCTCTTCTGGCCATTTGGTGGTATCTTGATCTTGGAGACTGAGCTCATTTTTTTGTACCTGGTTTTGACTTATTTCCCAGTTCCAGCAATGAGTTCCATACCACTGAATCTACCAAATCAAGAGCAGTTGGTTACCCACCACTGTTTTTTGTATGAGCATTACGTCAAGTTGTTTCCAGCTTTCTTAGACTGCCAGTTGTTTGGACAGATGTATATTTTCCCCAGTTGCTTCTATATCTGGTACTAGACTTAACTGTCTGGGGACTGACCCTCTTCCAGATTCTGAACATATCTCTTCGTGTTTGGTCTCACACACGTAAGCTGTCTTCAACAGTAGGGTCTTGCCATTAACCTTTGGTGGGTCACCAAGAACTCTGACAGAAGTCTGTCTATTTTGGGAAACCTTGTAGGTGTTTCAGATCAACAGCTCCTTGTGGAAGTTCACCCCATGCTGGCACTGGGAGTTATAAGTCTGCACCTAGGAGGATGAGGGAAGAAAAAGATAATATAGAGGAGAAAGTGAGTATAGAGAGGGGAGGGAGAGAGAACGAGAGAGAGAGAGAGAGAGAGAGAGAGAGAGAGAAGAGAGAGAGAAGCAGGACAAGATTAAGGTTGGCCTTCATGATGCTCTCTCCAGGTTCCTGTGGTTCGGGTGGTCCCTCTGCGGGCCTGTTGAAGGATCAATGTTTTAACCTGTTGTTCAGAATAAAGGGTTTTATAGTGTCTTTTCCTTTTGGGTCCCAATTTGTATCCCCCTTGTTCTCCCTCCCCCACCCTCTCGTTCCCTCCACCCCTTACCCTCCTCCCTCCCACCCTCCCTTTTGTCTGGGCTTCAGAGTGTTTATTTGGTTTGGCCACCTGCCACATGGTTTCAGGTTAGGAGTGACAGATAAACGAGACCATGCGACGATTATCTTTTTGTGCTTGGGTGAGCTCACTGAGGATGATCTGTTCCATGTTTGACCATTTTTTTTCAAATTTCCTTATTTCATCTTTCCTTACTGCTACGTAGAATTCCATAGTATAGATATACCACATCTTTGTTATCCATTCATCTAGTGATGGACACCTGGGTTGATTCCAGCTCTTTGCTATTATGAATTGAGCAGCTATAAACATGGTAGAGCAAATGTCTCTGATCTGAGGCTTGGGGCCTTTAGGGTATATGCCCAATAAGGGAATAACTGGGTCCATTGGTAGGTCTATGGTCATCCTTTTCAGGAGCCTCCATATAGCTTTCCATAGTGGTTGAACCATTTTACATTCCCACCAGCAGTGAAAGGTTGTTCCTATTTCTCCACAGCCTCGCCAGCATTTATTTCATTATTTTTTTAATGCTAGCCATCCTTACTGGGGTAAGGTGGAATCTCATAGTTGTTTTAATTTGCATTTCCCTGATGATTAGGGATGTTGAACATTTTCTTAAATGTGCATTTGCTATTTGTATTTCTTCCTCTGAGAACTCCCTGTGCAGTTCTCTGCCCCACTTTGTGAGTGGATTGTTTGATGATTTGTTTTTAGGTTTTGGAGTTCTTTGTAGATTCTAGAAATCAGGCCTCTGTCAGTTGTATAGCTGGTGAAGATTTTCTCCCATTCTGTAGGTAATCTGCTGGCTTTGGTTATAGTATTTTTGTCAGTGAAAAAGCTTTTCAGCTTCATGTGATCCCAATGGTTGAGTGATTGTTTGATTTCCTGAGCTGTTGGGGTTTTGTTCAGGAAATCTTTTCCCACTCCTATATTGTGGAAGGTTCCTCCTATTTTTTCTTCCAGTAGCAGCATAGTTTCTGGTTTTATATTAAGGTCTTTGATCCATTTGGACTGAATTTTTGTGCATGGAGAGATGTGTGGGTCGAGTTTCATTTTCCTACATATGGATGTCCAGTTTGTCCAGCACCATTTGTTGAAGATGCTGTCCTTTTTCCATTCTACATTGCTAGGGCCTTTGTCAAATATCAAGTAGCTGTAGTTTCTTGACCCAAAGTCTGGGTCTTCAATTCTGTTCCATTGGTCTATATTCCTGTTTTTGTGCCAGTACCAGATTGTTTTTATTACAATGGCTTTGTAGTATAACTTTAGATCAGGTATGGTGATGCCTCCAGAGGTGCTTCTTTTGCTGAGGATGAGCTTGGATATCCGAGGCCTTCTGCCTTTCCATATGAATTTTGAGATAGTTTTTTCTATTTCATTGAAAAAGGAAGTTGGGATTTTTATTGGCATTGCATTGAATCTATAAAGTGCTTTTGGTAAAATTGCCATTTTCACAATGTTAATTCTACCAATCCAGGAACATGGGAGGTCTTTCCATTTTTGTAGGACTTCCTCAATTTCTTTTTTGAGAGTTTTTATGTTTTCATTATATAGGTCTTTCACTTCCTTAGTTAAGGTTATTCCAAGGTATTTTATTTTCTTTGTCGCAATTGAAAATGGGACGATGTTAGTTATTTCTTTTTCTGTCTCTTTGTCCTTTGCATACAGAAAGGCTACTGATTTCTGTGCATTGATTTTGTATCCTGCTACTTTGCTGAAGGCGCTAATCACCTTTAAGAGTTTTGAGATGGAAGTTCTCGGGTCACTAATGTATAGAATCATGTCATCTGCAAATAGGGCTAACTTAACTTCTTCATTTCCAATTTGTATCCCTTTGATTTCTTTCTCCTGTCTTATTGCTTGAGCTAATACTTCTAGCACTATGTTGAAGAGCAGTGGTGAGAGTGGACACCCCTGCCTTGTTCCTGACCTCAATGGGAATTCCTTCAGTCTCTCCCCATTAAGAATTACTTGGGCTTTAGGTGCTTTATATATCGCCTTTATTATGTTGAGATATAGGCCGTCCATGCCTATTCTCTCAATGTTTTGATCATGAAGTGATGTTGTATTTTGTCAAAGGCCTTTTCTGCATCTATCGAAATGATCATGTGGTTTTTGTGTTTCAGCTTGTTTATGTGGTGTATTACATTGACCGATTTCCGTATGTTGAACCACCCCTGTGTTCCAGGGATGAAGCCTACTTGATCGAGGTGGATAATGCTTTTGATGTACTGTTGAATTCGGTTTGCAAGAATTTTGTTCAGGATCTTTGCGTCTATGTTCATCAGAGAAATGGGCCTATAATTTTCTTTTCTTGTGGCGTCCCTGCCTGGTTTTGGAATTAGGGTGATACTAGCTTCATAGAAGGAGTTGGGGATCTCCCTGTTCTCCTATTGTGTGGCACAGTTTGAGAAGTATTGGTTTCAGTTCTTCCATGAAGGTTTGGTAGAACTCCGCTGAGAATCCATCTGGTCCTGGACTCTTCTTTTTGGGGGGAGGTGTTTGATTACTTCTTCAATCTCGAAGGGTGTGATGGGTCTGTTTAGGAAATTAATCTGCTCTGGGCTTAGCTTTGGTAGGTGGTATGTGTCTAGGAATTCATCCATTTCCTCCATATTTTCCTGTTTTATGGAGTAGAGGTTTTTGAAATAAGTCCTAATAATTCTTCCTATTTCACTCATGTCTGTTGTGATCTCTCCTTTTTCATTTCTAATTTTGTTGATTTGAAGTGTTTCTTTTTTTTTGCTTAATCAAATTGGCCAGGGGTGTATCAATCTTGTTAAGTTTTTCAAAGAACCAGCTCTTTGTTTCATCAATTTTCTTAATTGTCCTCTTAGTTTCCAATTCATTAATTTCTGCTCTGATCTTAATTATTTCTTTCCGTCTGGAGCTTTTGGGGTTGGCTTCTTCTAGCTTTTCCAATGCCTTTAGGTGGATGGTTAGGTTATTGATTTGGGATCTCTCTGTCTTTGTTATGAGGGCATTTAGTGCTATGATTTTCCCCCTAAGAACTGCCTTCATTGTGTCCCATAAGTTTTGGTATGATGTGTTGTCGTTGTCATTGAATTCTAGAAATTTTGCAATTTCATTCTTTATTTCATCCACAACCCATTTATTGTTTAAAAGTGTGTTGTTCAATTTCCAGGAGGTAGAGGGATTCCTGGTGTACTTTTTGTTGTTAATTTCTAGCATTACAGCATTGTGATCTGATATCATGCAGGAAATTACATCAATTTTCTTGAAAATATGGAGGCATGCTTTGTGGCCCAGTACATGATCTATTTTAGAGAAGGTCCCATGGGCTGCTGAGAAGAATGTGTAATCTGTAAATTTTGGGTGGAATGTTCTGTATATGTCTGTTAGGTCCAGTTGCTCTATGGTGTTGTTGAGCTCTCTTACTTCCCTACTAATTTTCTGTTTGGACGATCTATCCATTGTTGATAGTGGAGTATTGAAGTCCCCAACTATGATGGTGTTGGTGTTTATTTCTGTTTTGTTGCCAAGTAGATTTTGCTTTATGAATTGTGGTGCACCTGTGTTTGGTGCATAAATATTGATGATTGTGCTATCCTCTTGTTGGATTGTTCCCTTAATAAGTAAGAAGTGGACTTCTTTGTCTTTTTTGGTTACTTCCGGTTTGAAGTCTATTTTATCCGATATAAGTATAGCTACGCCTGCTTTTTTCTTATTTGTGTTTGCTTGGAATATCATTTTCCACCCTTTTACCCTGAGAAGGTGTCTGTCTTTAGTGGTGAGGTGGGTTTCTTGAAGACAGCAAATTGAGGGGTCCAGTTTTCTGATCCACCCTGTTAGCTTATGTCTTTTGATGGGTGAATTAAGGCCATTAATATTCAGAGATATAATTTTGAGGTTTGATTTAATACCTGCCATATTGTGGTGGGTTGTGGTCTTTGTTTTTTTTTTTTTTTTTTTTTTTTTAATGTGGACTGCTCCTTGGGGGCTCTTGAGATTGGTTATTTGTTTCTTCTGTGTGGAGAATTCCCTGAAGTATTTTCTGTAGGTTTGGCTTTGTGTTCATGTAGTTGTAAAGATGATTTTTATCGTGGAACGTTTTTCTTTCACCATCTTTTATGAGGGATACTTTTGCTGGGTAGAGTAGTTGTGGCTGGAAGCCATGGGTTCTTAGATTTTGTAGTGTTCCATTCCAGGCCCTTCTAGCTTTTAGGGTTTCCATTGAGAAGTCTGAGGTAATTCTAATGGGGTTCCCTTTATATGTAATGTGCTGTTTTTCCCTGGCTGCTTTTAGGATTTTCTCTTTGTACTTGATGTTTAGAGTCTTAAAGATAATGTGTCTTGGAGAATTTCTTCTTTGGTCCAATCTGTTTGGAGTTCTGGTAGCTTCTTGTAATTTGATGGGATTTTCTTTTGAGAGAGTGGGAAAGTTTTCTTCAATTATTTTGTTGAATAAGTTTTCCATTCCTTTGGTCAGTGTTTCTTCCCCCTCTGGAATACCCATGATCCTAATGTTTGGACGCTTAAGGGTGTCCCACATTTCCCTCATGTTCTGTTCACAGAAATTTTTGAACTTGTTAAAATTTTTGGACTCACGAACTGTTTCTTCTGTTTTGTCTTCCAGTTCTGAGTTTCTGTCTTCCACTTGATTTACTCTGTTCTTAAGAGCTTCTATAGAGTTTTGGGCTTGTTCAATTTGGTTCATATTTTCTATGGTTTTTTTATGTATAGTTTCCAACCCTCTGTCTAGTTCCCTTTTTGTGTCATTTTCCGACTTTCTTAATGCTTCTTGAAGTTCATCCTTGCATTTCTTTATCTCTTCATTGAACTTAGCCAGCTGGTTATTGAGGGCCTCTTTTTGTTCGTTCTCCTTCAAATCATTTAATTGTCTTTGGAGCCCTTCCTGGTTCCTTTCTATTAGGTCTAATCTAGCAAGGATACCATTCATACAGTTGTTGGCTCTTTGTTGAGTTTCTGAGAGTTGTGCTATTTGCTTGGCCAGGGTTGCATAGTTTGTCTCTTCATTTTGGGGTTCTGATTCTATTGTCTCTTCTCTGCTTTGATTTGAGACATCCTTTGCAGGACTGGGTAGTGTAACTGGATTTACTTGCATCTGGTTTTTCATGCTATTCCTTTTTCTCTGTAGTCTGCCCATAGCAATGGTTTAGAAGTCTTGTGTATGAAATGTAATGTAAGCCTACTGTCCTGGGGTGGGGTGGGGTGGGGTGCAGTGGTGATTGTCTGGGCAGTGGTCCCTGGAGTTCTGCCGGCTGGGGTGGGGACACTGGCCTGCTGGCCTGTGTTCTTTTGGAGGTGGGAGGGGTAGGGGACCACAGCCACCCTAGTTGAGCTCAGGCAGGGTAGGGCAGGGACAATGGCTTACTTCCCTGGATTCCTGATCTGCCCCGGAGGGGGATAATGGCACCTGATTGATGTGGGCGTTCCAGCGGAGGGGCTGCTGCACCTCAGGGAGGTGATGCGGACGTCCCGGAGTTACTCGGACTGCCAGGGTCCGCCAGGCTCTGGCTGGTAATGGCCGGCAGTTTGGGTCACGCCCACCCAGGAGGAACTAACCCGCGGTGTTCCCTGTCCCTGTCTAGAGTGTGGGAATCAGTGGATTCCTTATTTTTTCACTCAGGAGGGCCACTGCGTCTCAGGGGTGATGCCGGTGTCCCAGCCGTTACTCGGACCGGGAGGGGCTGCTGCGCCTCAGAGAGGTTGTGCGGACGTCCTGGGAGTTACTCAGACTGCCAGGGTCCGCCAGGCTGTGGCTGGTAATGGCCGGCGGTTTGGGTCACGCCCACCCAGGAGGAACTAACCCGCGGTGTTCCCTGTCCTAGAGCATGGGAATCAGTGGATTCCTTATTTTTTCACTCAGGAGGGGCCACTGCATCTCAGGGGGGTGATGCCGGTGTCCCAGCCGTTACTCGGACTGGGAGGGGCTGCTGCACCTCAGGGAGGTGGTGCGGACGTCCCGGGAATTACTCGGACTGCCAGGGTCTGCCAGGCTGTAGCTGGTAAAGGCCGGCGGTTTGGGTCACTCCCGCCCAGGAGGACCTAACCCGCGATGTTCCCTGTCCTAGAGAGTGGGAATCAGTGGATTCCTTATTTTTTCACCCACCCCCTCCCTCTGGCAGCATGCAAAGGCCAGCAAACCCTTTCAGGAATCTTTTGAAAAGCTTAAAAATCTTGCTTTTACTTCCCTGTAAGGTGAGGTGGAGTTAGGTGGACGCCATCTTCCTCCGGACTTCAATCCATTCCTTTTTTTTTTTTAACCCCATTGAGTTAAATTAGGGTTTCTTGCATGATCATGGTGATTTAACAGGATGGGCAACTTACCAGTAGGTGCACAACTGATGAACATGGCTCCCCTTTCCCAGCAATCATTAGGTGCAATTAGCTTGTCTAGAGGTGTGGAGTCACATGTATCCTTCCCCCATGAAGGTGTTGAATTGACAGGCTTAATGTTTGCAAGAAATTTAAGCTGCTATGAATTCATGGGTGTAATGACTATGTGTACCCAAAAACAGCATTTCATAGCACTCCTTCCAACCACACAAAATCTCTGTAAGCCTCAGGAATTTAGAGAAATCATGCTCAAGAAGTGGACAAAGCCTGAAAATATCAGAAAGCTCCTAAAATTCACAAGCTTCACAAGCACCCTTCACAAGGTTAAATAAACAGTAACAATGTCTGGGAAGAGGAGACATTCCAAATTGTCAAGCCCCCTTCACATTTTACAAGCATCTCCAGGGATACAGCTTTCATGAGTTGTCACCCATGGGAGGTGGAACTTGTACCGATGCAGGTACTTTCCAGTCATGCATGTGCCTATAAATATCCCCTCATCCATATTCCTCTAAATAACCCCAATATACTCACTGGCTCACTGGGCTGGACTTGAATGACATTATTTCTTTGGTCTCTCATTGGCACCTTATTTGGGGTGAATAAATATTTGCTCACATGTCTGCAGAAGTTGAAGCAATGATAGTGTGGCTGTGCTATAGATATGTGTATATTTTTACAGGACATTGCCCAGGACTAAGGAGAGAAGGAGACTATTCTTGCCGGCAGCACTTGGTGCACACCTTTGGTCTCCCTCACAGCTGAGCCCCGTGTGCAGGGAGTAATAATGTCAGAACACTTCATGTTCTGTGTACGCATCAAGCCTTGTGCTGCTGGCCTACATGCACTCTCTCTCCAGAAGGCAAAGCAGTTTTACTCTTATTAGGATCTAAATTGGAGTAACTGTCAGTGCTTATCCTCTGTTCCTGGCTATCAAACCCAGGGTCTAGTGTGTGCTAAGCAAGTTCTTTTGCACTGAGCTACACCGTCGGCTCTTTTTATTTTTACTTAGAGGTGAGGTTGCATTATGTATCACTGGATGGCCTCCAACTCAGGATGCTCCTGCCTCCTCCTTCTCTATAAGAATTACAGGTGTGCACAATTATGCTCATCTCTCTCTGACATATACTCTTTATTTGTTTTAAAAAAATATTTATTTACAAGGAGAAAGAAAAGTAATAGACATACCAGGGCCTGTAGTCACTGCTGATGAACTCCAGATGCATGTGCTCTTTTGTCATCTGGCTTTATATGGGTACAGGGGAATTGAATCTGGCTTGTTAGGCTTTTCAGGCAAGTACCTTTACCACTGAACCATCTCTCCAGCCCCAATACATATATTTAAAAAACATTTTCTTTCTTTATTTATGAGAGGGGGAGAATGGGCACACCAGGGTCTGTAGTCACTGCAAATGAATGCCTCCAGATGCATGCACCTCTGGGGTGTTTGATTCAGGTGTCCCACATAAACTTAGGTGTTCAGACTGCTAGGTTCCCAGCTGATGGAGATTTGGAAATTAAAGCTCCCTGGAGGCAGTGTATTGTTGGGGGCAGGCTTATGGTTATTTTAGCCAGTTTCCCACTGCCAGTGTTTGGCACACTCTTCTGTTGCTGTTGTCCATCTGGCGTTGGTCAGTAGGTGTTGTCCATCTTTCCTCATGCTGTCATTTTTCCTCTACCATCACGGAGCTTCCCCTTGAGTTTGTAAGCCCAAATAAAGTGTTTTTTCCCCTACATGCTGCTCTTTGTCAGGTTCTTTCTGCCAGCAATTCAAACCTGACTCAAACAGCCATCTTACCTATCTGGCTTATGTGGGTATTAGGGGAAATGAACCTGGGTCCTTAGGCTTCACAGGAAGCACCTGAATTGGTAAGCCATCTCTCCAGCCCCATTACATATATTCTTATACATGATGGTGTCTAGTCGTTGAATGTAATAGTTAGGATAGTTACTATGTAGTTTACTTTATGTCAGTATGTTAAAAAAACATAATATCAAACTTATCCTTTAAATCATTTTAAGTAGAAACTTCTGGAGCTTGAAATATGTAAGCATCACAACCATCTATCTCCTGAGGTTTTTTGAGATTTCCAAACAGGAACTGTATAAATATACAATTTCTCCACATCCTTACCATTTATTTATTTATTTATTTATTTATTTATTTATTTATTTATTTATTTATTTATGTTTGTTTTTCAAGGTAGAGTCTTGGTCTAGCCCAGGCTGGCCTAGAATTCACTATGTAGTCTCAGGCCAGCCTTGAACTCACAATGATCTCCTATTTTAGCCTTCCAATTGCTGGAATTAAAGCCATGTGCCAACATGCATGACCATTTTTCTATTTTTCTTTTGTCTCTTTTTTTTTCTAATAATGGCTTTAGGTTTTTATTTTTAAAATTTATTTGAGAGAGGGAGAGAGAAAATATGGGCATTCTAGGGTCCTCACCCATTGCAAATGAACTCCAGATACATGTGCCATCTTGTGTATCTGGTTTCCATGGGTTCTGTGGAATTGAACCTGGGTCCTTTGACTTTGCAGGCAAGTGCTATAACTGATAAGCCATTGTTCCACCCCTGGTTTCATTTTTTACTGAAAAAATGGACAAAACTAGTGCTGAGGAATGTATTTGAAGTTCCAATATGTGTACAATAATTTGTATTTACCACCACAGTAGCAGGTATCACGCATGCATATCATTCATAGGAGCCATGAGAGGCAGCTTGCAGCGTGCAGTGTTGGTGCAGGACTGTTCACAGGCCTGCCAGGGAGGGTGGAGGATTGAGGGATAGAACCTAAGTAAGAGAAGAGTGCCAGGGAGGAACAGTGCATGCTTTGAGCATGTATGATTTGACAGTATAATCTGTACGTACTCATCCTTCCTTTAACAGGTAAGGAAAGTTTGGGATGTGGCTCAGTTGGTAGAGTGCTTGACTAGCATGCACGAAGCCCATGTGATAGGGCTGCCCACAGTTAGGTGGCTTCTCTTATGCGGTATTATGAGCTTCCCTGCTGCAGTTCCCACTCTTCTTTGTTACCAAGAGCAGAAAACAATGTCCCACTCCATCATTCTTCTTTCCCATGGTCTCATTTTGAACTGGATTCTCTGAAAAATAGGTGCTTTTCATGAGCCCAGGGAAATCTCTGATCTGTGCTCTCCTTTATGGTTCTGGGCTTACAGGTGCTCATGGACTTTCCCAGTTGTTAATGTGGGATCTGAGATTCATCCTGTATCCTCATGTTTTGCAGAGAAAGTGCACATAATCTCTAAGCTACCTCTTCATTCCTCATACTTAAACTGTATATAAATCCTGGGGTGGGTCTTTGTTAGCCCTGTCCTCTAGTTACAGTAACTGAATCCATGAAGAGGTGGAGAGCTGCATGAACCTTCCTCTCTTCCATGGTGGAAAGTTACAGGCCACAGTCATTGATAGTTCAAAGGACAGTGGTTCTTCCTTGTATGGAGGACAGCTGTCCACACTAAGGTTTTCTCAAGCTTCACTCCTCTCTCAGGCCCTTTACCACACTTTTTTTTTCACCTCTTGCTTTAAACTGTCAGCCTGAATTACCATCACTTCACAACCAATTCTGTGAACTTATTTTGAATGATTTCCACCATTTCTTTTTTTCTCTGGTCTCAAGAAAAGGGATCTTTGAAAGTTCCTTCTGGTCATTTCCAGAGAATATCCTTACACCTTCTCAGTGACTGTAATTACCTTAGACCCTTTCTGCCCAGTCCTCAGCTTCTGCTGCTGTGCAGGATCCTTCCCTTCTGCATGAAACAGGCTCTCATCTGTGATGGCCACAGTTCTTCACAGTGGAGCTCCTTGAAAGAGTTAGGCCTCTTCACCGCTGCCTCCCTTCCTGCCTCCAATTCCCTTCACCCCCCACACATTGAGCTTGGGACCCATGTGACATTGAGAGGAATGATGCACTTGCTTTTTCAAAGCAAGCAGAATTTTAGGGTGTCTTGTTTATCATTTGTTTTTGATACAGGGTAGCAAATAGCTCAGTTGGACTCAACCTCACTATGAAGCCAAAGATTGCCTTGAACTTTATTTTCTAGATATTTATTTATTATTTATTTATTTACTTCAGAGAAAGAATGGGGGAGGGAGGAAGATAGAGATGGAGAAAGAATATGGGTGAATGGTGCACTAGTGCCTCTAGCCACTGCAAATGAACACCAGATACTTGTGCCACCTTGTGTCCTTGGCTTTATGTGGGTCCTGGGGGACTGAACCTGGGTTATTTGGCTTTACAGGCAAGCACATTAACTGCTAAGCCATGTCTCCAATCCTGCCTTGAACTTTTGTTGCTCCTGTCATCACCTCCTTATTGCTGGGATTAGAAGCAGGTAACAGAACTTCCTGTTTATGTAATTACTGGCTATTGAACTCAGGGCTCATGCATGTTAGGCAAGCCCTCTATGGACTGAACCACAGCCTCGGCCCCATTTGATTCTTTTTCCATTTCAGTTGTTTATCTCACACAGATTTAATTTTGGTATATCATATAGATCAAGAAAATCATACATTTATTTCAGATTTAGGCATGGTTTCTCCTTTGAGTTTGGAATGCCCTGGCTGTCTGATATCTGGTATTTGGTTTCCCTCCCTTTTGTTTTCCTTTTAACTGTCATCCCTGTAAGAAGGACAGGGGGCAAGAAGCAGATTATTATGGGTGACTTGTCATGAGCATGGGGTTGTAAGGAGTGTTAAAGTACATCATTTTTACAGAATTGACTTCTTGTTTGATGAGTCAGAGTAGACACTTGAGCAGACAGGGAGTTATGATTATGATGAGAAGAATACTCATCTAAGGACCCAGTAAAGAGCATAACCATGGAAACCATTTTTCTAAACCTGACCAAAAGTTGCCCTCATGGATTTATTTTGTCTATCTGTTATAAATAATATTGGAGCTGTCTATAATATTGAAGCAACAACATTGCAGGGAATTGCTGACAGCTAATATGAAGTTTCAATAATAAAAAAGTCAATAATGGTGCTATTTTGTAATATTGAGTTTCAAAGTTCTTTCCTTTCTTGGTTAATGTCTGACAGAACTCATGTGGTAAGATCAGCAGTTTGCTAAGGATGCAGGCCAACTTAGACACTTCCCTTTGTATCCCTATCACAAGACCTGGAATGAACAGTATAAATGCTGTTGTGACCACTACCTGCTTGCAGTCTAGGAGGATTAAATTATTATCACACTTGAAGAGCAGACTCCAAATATTCCAGTGAGGAGGGGTTAGGGATGGCAATAAGGGGAAGATCTGTCTGATGGAGCAGATTCCAGAGAAGTTAGCAGGCAGGGCTTGAAAGGCCATTTTATTGCAGATGAAGACCCATCCCATGGGAATCCATTTGCTGGTGGTCATGGAAATGTTTTATTCAATAGAACAATTAGGAGGTGGTTGAGATGGTTTAAGAGGTGGTCAAGGGGGGATACAATTGATGCATAGGCATTGTTGTTGGACAACTAGAGTGACTGGGAGTGCTGAATCTGTACAGAGCACATGATGGTCTTGTTTGGTAATTCTATATCCAATGACATTAATATATTCATTATACTTAACAGATAGACCCATGAGATTATTAGCTAATAGTTGGTGGACTGCAAAAGGACATTTGTTCATGGTATCAACAGCCAATTGAACCTAGAAGTTTTGAGTATTTAAGGACTCCAGAGAGCTGGTGGATATGCTTATGTTCAGGGTAGCCTTTGAGTAGACAGTATCTTGTAGAGGCTCTTTTTAAAAATATTTTATTTTATTTTACTTATTGATTTGAGAGAGAGAGGCAGATACAGAGAGAGAAAGTGAGCATGCTAGTACCACCAGCCACTGCAGACAAACTCAGATGCATGCACCACCTTGTGCATCTGGCTTACATCAGTCCTGGGAATCAAACCTGGGTCCTTGGGCTTTCTATGCAAGTGCCTTAATCACTGAGCCATTTCTCCAGTCCAAGGGGGGGCTCCCTTTTTTAATTTTGGTACAAGAGTATTGTCCTGAATGTATAGGGTGGGCTGTAGTCTTAGAGAGAACAAAATTTAGGGGCTGGTGAAATTGCTTAGCAGTTAAGGCATTTGCCTGCAAAGCCTAAGGACCTGGGTTCAATTCCCCAGGACCCATGTAAGCCAGATGCACAAGGGGGTGTATGAATCTGCAGTTTGTTTGCATTGGCTGGAGGCCCTGGTGTACCCAATTGCTCTTTTTCTCTGCCTTTTCCTCTTTCTCTCAAATAAATAAATAAAACACCTTTAAAAATTGTATTATCTCTTTTAGACTTATCTGTGATATTTTTCATGGTCCCTGTGTGATCCCCTGATGGCATATTTCTTGACTCTCTTTATACCATCTAATAGGCCCAAATATAATGTCAGGGTATTAAAAAGGTACAGTTTAGTACTAGGGGAGAGCCTATGATGGCAGATCCTATTTGTGCCATAGTGGAGACACATGTGTCTGGTGTAGCAAAATGTGACAATAAGTCTTATTAGGGACATAGTAATGGCAAGAGGGGCTATAAGCCTGTTATATTTCATTGTTAGGAGTTGAAGAATGGATAAAACCTAGGAAAATTACTGTAAGGAAGTGTACCCAGAGTAGGAGTGTGGTAGTTTGAATATATGGCCCCCAATATATTCAGTGTTTTATTGGTTTATAGTTTGCATCTGCAATCACCTTCCTAGAGGCAATGTCACTGGGTGCTGGTCTTAAGGTGTTAATGGTGGGTTTGAGATTCCATTGTAAAGATATGCAAAGTGTGCCTAACAGGAGTTCCTGAAGTGTGCTGTGGGACTTCTTGGCTGTACTTTTGCTCTGTGTGCCTTGTGGCTGGTTGGCTTCTCTCTCTGCTTGGCCCTGTGGAGAGCAGGCCGCTTCTTCTGCCATTATGGAACTTCCCCTGGATCTGTAAGCTTCAATAAATAATATCCCTTCCTCCATAACTGTGCCTGATCTGAAAGTTCATCTCAGTGAACCTGAAGCTGTCTGCTACAAGGAGTGTTAAGAGTGCTTTTTGGTGTTAAGAACAATGTGTAGAAATTAACAATTATTGGCTCTGTCAACAAGTGAATAGTACCATGAGGAGTGATGGCAGGGCATCCCTTAGGCTCCTAGATGAAGAGGAGGAAGTGTAGGGTAATTGTAAGGAATTGTATCTCTTCTGGTGTGAAGGGAATGAAAGTCCCTTGTAACCAGAGTTCTTCTATGGCATCCACAAGCTCATCAAATGTGGAGATCATCTGGGGCATCAACCATAGGCCCTCCTGTATATGAGTCAGGAACAGATGAAATTGTTGGATATTGAGTGCCATCTGCTTGTCTGTCTCAAGGTGGTCCTGTTCAAGTGTAGGGGAAAGTTTAGTAATCTTTAAAGATGTGGACGCAGTGAGTGTCACCCACAAACAGGGAGGAGGGGATGAGGGGACGATGGGGCTTTTTTCAAGTGGGAGAGATGGACCCAGGATGGGAAGCCCTGGAGTTCGGCTACAGTGAGGGTTATGAGGATGACCTTGTGGGGCCCCTGCCATTTTTGGAGACAGAGATTGCTGGGTGGGATCTGAGATATGAACCATGTCTCCTAGCTCGGAGTTAGGAAGAGGAGCCTCTGGATAGAGGGAGGGGAGGGTGGTGTTAGTTTGTCTCCATGGTTCTTTCTGAACAATGGGAGGAGACTAGTATATATGGAAGGAAGGAGTAGTGGAGTCTCATGAGACAGTCCAGGGGGAATTATAGGCCTCCCATACATGAGTTCAAAGGGGCTGATCATGGAAGGGTTTTAGGTAGAGCTCTAAGTTTAAGTAACACTAGAGGTAGAAGTTTAATCCAATCCCATTTCTGTTCCAAGGTTAGCTTTGTGAGAATTTCTTTGATGGTGTGGTTAGTTCTCTCAACCTTCCTGGAGGATTGGGGATGGTAGGGAATGTGAAACTTCCAGGTGATCTGTAGGTACCTGGCAATGTTTGAGGAGTTAGAGGAGATGAATTGAGGATGACAAGCCAAATTTAGAGAATATTTCTCTAGTCAATACCTCAGTTACTATGTTATCACTTTTGTTTGTGGTGAGGAAGGTGTCTACACATGCAGAAAAGGTATCCACACTAAGAGATATTTGTATCATTTAACAGGAGGCATATAGATGAAGTTTGCTTGCCAATCCATGGCTGGTAGAAGGTGCCACATCTGGTGGGTAGGGATTTGAGGGGGTCGGATGTTGGAGTTAGGGTTTGCTCTTTGGCAGATATCACATGAGCCTGCAAGAGCTTTGAAGAATTGTGTGTCCTAGGGTTGAAAGGGGGTGTGGTTTTGAAGGAAAGAAAATAGAGCTTGGTTAGGGGGATGAGATAAAGAATGCAGGTATGAAAGAATCTCTTGAATGAGGGGGATTTGGTATGCTAAGAAAGGTAGGGAGGTCAAATAGATGTCCTCCTGTGTCAGGCCAATTTATGGGTGTGACTGAGAGGGAGATGTACTGTTTGTCTTTCTGAGGGCCTTGGCATTGGATGAATGCTTCCTTAAAGGAGAGAAAAGTGACATTCAGAAGGTCTTGGATTAGAGAGGCATTAATAATTGGTGTCCCCTTTTTTGTGAGGAAGTGTCTTTCCCTCCAAATTAGAATATTTGAGTGGATGATTTTATAAGCATATTTTGAATCTGTATAAATGTTAATGGAAAGATCCTTAGCCAGAGTTAGGACTCGAATAAGGGCTCTTAGTTCATCCTGCTGGAAGGAGGGTCAAAGGTTTTGCTTATAGAAGGGTGCAGGTTTTAGGGGAGTGGAGGTAGCCCTGGATGGTGGCATGTCCTGATGCACAGGGTGGGGCATGACCCAAGTAAGTTACAGTCTGCTGACAGATCTGAAGTTTGCCTTTTGAGCCCCAATACCCCTAAGTAGATAAGGCATTGAGGAAATTTAGCAGTGTGTGCAACACAGATTTCATGGGAAGGGACTACATAGGAGAAGGTCATCTATATACTATAAGAGATGACTGGGATGGAGGCTTAGGGATGAGAGATCTCATTGGTGGCTGACCAAAGTAGTGGGGACTGTCACTAAAACCTTGTGACAGGACTGTCCAGGTGAGTTGCTGAGCTAAAACAGTGTCTGGGTCCTCCTAAGTAAAAGCAAAAAGAGGATGTGAGCTTGGGCATATGGGGTTGGTAAAAAAATATCATCTTTAAGATCTAGGACAGTAAAGTTGGTTGCAGTAAATGAGACAGAGGAAAGGAGAGTGTAAGGGTTATGGATGACGTGATATGTGGGTCCGGTTGTCTCATTTATTTTTCTGAGGTCCTGGACTAACCCATAAGTTTCATTATAGTTTTAACCCCATTGATGGGCGGTGTTTGTGGGGAGAGTTGACAGGTGTTTAATGTTGGTGCCTTAGGACGGGAACAATTAAGGGCTTAAGTCCCTGGTAGCTGGTAAGGGGTAGAGGGTTATAGGAGGTCTCAGGTTACATAGGAGTGAGGATTTTTTGGGGGGCGGGGTTTCAAGGTAGGGTGTCAGTCCGGCTCAGGCTGACCTGGAATTCACTATGTAGTCTCAGGGTGGCCTCGAACTCATGGCAATCCTCCTACCTCTGCCTCCCGAGTGCTGAGATTAAAGGCATGCACCACCATGCCCAGCGGCAGTGAGGATTTTTAAAATCAACACAGACAGGCTCATGGTGTTGAACAACTGAAGGCTGTTCAGTGTCCCAAACTGAGGGGTTAATGGCAGCAGGGGGAAGGGGACGGTTTAGATTCCAGAGGTGCTTCCATGCAGGTTGAAATGAAGATTTAAAACATGGTTATTGTATCAAATGTGGGAATGTGGACTGAGACTTTGAATTTTGACATGAATTTTGACAAAGAGAGGCATAGTGTATTCAGGGATGACTAAGAAAGAAAGAGAAATCTTAAGGCTCCAAATTGTCAGAATAAAGGAGGGGTAGTTCTGGAATTGGGAGGGACACCTGAGGCCTCTATAACCATCATGTTAGACCTTTGCAGGAAGTGAGAAGCAATAGGGAGGCCCCAGTGTCCAGGACAAAAGAGACTTTGTGCCCAGGCACCATCCCAATCACACTGCGTTCTACAGATGAGTTGGGATTCCCAACTGGGATAGATGAATCTAGGCCCCTTCATTATACCAACTGTAGAGTGGGAGTTGGGGTAGGTATTGGGTGCCCTGTGGGGGCTCCAGTGTGTCCACGATGCCAGTCCCATTTCCAATGACCTCATTGTCCACAGATAGAGCAAGCTTTTGTGGTGGCCTGGGTTTAAGGGCAGGCCCTGGCCCAGTGTCCTGGCTGGTTACACCTGACACAGGTCTCAGATATCTTTCTTCCATTGTAGGTTTTATTAGAGTGTGATAGGCTTGAAAGCAGGTGGCTGTTGAGGACAGAAGCTAAGAGTTGGTATTTTGTTCATCTCTCTTTCTCTTCTCTCACTTGGCCTGATCTTCCCTGTTGTTTAGTCTTCAACTATTGGTGTTGTTGTTGGGGTCCACTTGCCATTGATTTGAAGCATTAGTTTTCTAAATATGATATAAGATATAAGAAATCATCTCATTTTTGTGTTTGTTTTTTGTTGAAGCTTTGCTCTGGGTCCTATAATCGGATTATTTTTGCAAAGGTTCTATGTGTACCTGAGAACAATGTGTAGTCCCTTTTTCTTGAACACAATGTAGTGTACATATTTGTTCTGTGCAGTTGATCTGTGGTTTAATTTCTGTTATGATTCCTTGTTGATTTGTGATTTGAAAGAGCTACACCAGGTTGTGAATGGCTCATGTTTGCTTTGTATGATGATTTCCATTCACTCTGATTTTACGCAATATTGCTTGATAAGTGTGTTTGTTTGAGACAACAGGTAGTTGGGTCTTGTTTCTCAGTCACATAAGCTATACTGCTTTATTTATATGGTCAATTTAAAGTTATTATTAATAAGATGTTGCCATTTATGATTTTGTTAGCTGAAATTTGCATTAGCTGTTTGTCTCAGTGGCAAAGCCATTCTCATCCTTTTTAACTATATCAATCTAGTCACTAAGAAGCAGCATCTGTTTTTAAGTGAAGTCTACCACATAATCATGCTCACAATGTTATTCACCTGATCTTCTTCATTAATTATTCAAAGCATAATGTATATCTTATCTTTGATCATGACAAGAAATTTAAATTAGCATCTGTCACAGTCAGCTCAACACTGCTGGGATGAAACTCCAAACCAGATGCAGTTCATGAGAAGAACAGGATTTATTGAATCTTACAGTTCCAGGGGAAGTTCCATCATGGCAGAAGAAGCTGGACCCCTTTCATAGGTCCATGCAGAGAGGAATACCACCAGGAGCACCACAAGCAAATCCAGGGACATGAGGGAAAGCTCAAGCATTCTCCATGTCTTTACAGTATATTTCAGATCCATTCCCAGACATACCTTAGGGCTGGCCCCTAGGATATGCCCACAGTGACACCTCTTTCAGCCATGTATCTTTAAGGACAAGAAGCTTTAATAAAAATCAATCTATTGGGGGAGATCCATTCAAACTGCTACAACATCTTTGGAGGTTCAGGAGATGGCTCAGGACTTAAAAGTGCTTGCTTGCCACACCTGCCAATCTCAGCTCCCTCCTGTAGATGTAAAGCATGAAACATGTGGCAAAAGCATTCTGTATTCACTTGCAGTAGCAAGAATCCCTGGTGTTCCCATCTATACAGGTGCATATGCATGCAGATGATTATTTAATTTATACACTTTTTTAGTTAGCATCTTATCACAGATTTTTGAAGTTAGATAATTGATGTAATTACTTTATTATTATTTATAAGGATTTTTTTTCTGAGTGTGGAACATGTATGGTTTATGTACATGGCTGGCTAGCTGTGCATTCCCCATGCACATGTAGTTGGAGGTCAGAGAAGGAATAGGGTATATGTGGTAGTTTGAATATATGTCCCCCAATATATTCAGTGTTTTATTAGTTAAAGTTTGCTTCTGCAATCACCTTGCTAGAGGCAATGTCACTGGGGGCCAGTCTTAAGGTGTTAATGGTGGGTTTGAGATTCCATTGTAAAGATATGCAAGTGTGCCTAACAGGAGTTCCTGAAGTGTGCTGTGTGACCTTTTGGCTGTAGTTTTTACTCTGTGTGCTGTGGTGGCTGGTTGGCTTTCTCTCTCTCTGCTTGGCCCTGTGGAGAGCAGGCCGCTTCTCTTGCCATTATGGAACTTCCCCTGGATCTTTAAGCTCCAATAAATAAATATCCCTTCCTCCATAACTGTGCCTGGTCTGGAAGTTCATCTCAGCGAACCTGAGCTGTCTGCTACAGTGTACATATCTATTGTTTTTGTGTTCCTGATTATCTCTCATTAAACCTGGAGCTTGTGAGGTTTTAGTTAGACTTGCTGATCAGTGAGCACCAGTGGTCCTTCTGTCTCTGACCCCCTCAATACTGGGGCAACAAGTATATGTGAAATTGCCTCATTGTTTAAATTTAGGTCTTCATGCTTGTGCAGTATGAGCTTTTCATGAGGGACCATACACCTCCTCAGCTTCCCTTAGTCTTAAATATATCTTAGAGAGGTCTAACCAGTTGAAACAAAATAGAACATTTATATATCAAAGATTCAACAATGAACTTACACATCATTGAGATGAGCTATTGTAAAGTTTCATTAAAATAGTATATGAAAACATGAGCCTTGTAATAGAGACTTAGGTAAATGTGTATGTAAGAAGTAGCCTGTAGAGAATAGGTGCCCTTACAAATGGAAATTCCTTTTTCCATGAGTTTTGAAACAGTCAACTAAAATTGTTAGTCACATTTTGGAAAGCTACCTACACACATCTTTTTTTTTAAAAAATTTTTAAATTATTTTTTATTTATTTTTGGAGAGAGAGACAGAGAGATAGAGAGGGAGAGGGAGACAAAGATGGGCGCGCCAGCAGTCTCTCAGCTGCTTGTGAACAAAATCCAGAGGTGTGCGCCCCCTTGTGGGCAAGTGCAGCATTGCACCCTTGCCTCACTTTGAATCTGGCTAAACATGGAACCTGGAGATTGGAACCGCTGGACATTGGAACCAGCATTCTTAGGCTTAGCAGGCAGGTGCCTTAGCCACTAAGCCATCTCTCCAGCCCCACACATCTTTTTAATATAACTTATTTTAAATTAAATGCAGATCTCCAGTGATTTCAGTAGAAAAATAATATCTCTTAATATTCTGACATCTTCTATTCATATTTTAATAGCTAATGGCTGGTTGGTTTCTCTCTCTCTCTTGCCTGTGGAGAGCAGGCCACTTCTTCTGCCCTTATGGAACTTCCCTGGATCTGTAAGCTTCAATAAATAATATCCCTTCCTCCATAACTGTGCCTGGTCTGGAAGTTCATCTCAGCGAACCTGAAGCTGTCTGCTACAGTAAAGTGGTACCGAGGAGTGTGGAGTGAGATGAACCTGACCGTGTGGATATTCGTCTTTTGGAACTTTTGTTTTGGAGGAATGGGCATGGACTTGGTGCTTGCAACTGAAGATGCCTTCTGGAGTGGTAAGCCAAGTTTTATGGACTATTCTGATGAGAGTTTGAGAATGCTAAGTGCAGACAGTATTGAACTTCGAGGCTTGGCTTATGAGCTTTCTAGGGGAAGGAAAGACTGCAGAGGACTTTGTTGGAACTGGGCTACTGGCATAAGGGATGGCTACGTTCTGCTATCCAGGGACAGAAAGTTTGATCAAGGTTAAATTTGTAATGGACTGATGTGCTTGGCTAAAGATATCGGACTGAGATTTTAAGATTTTAAGTTTGAAAACCGCAAGCAAGTTAAAAGCAGAGGCACTGAGGCTGGTTTAGGTTACTGGAGCTGCTATTGTCAACGCATTAGCAATCTTAAGGAAGGTGGAAGGAAGGTGGCCCGACTTGATTTACATTAAAACAATGGAGAGGATGCCTGAGGAAAGACTGTTAGAAATGCAAACTTTTTGAAAAGAGTTGACTGGAGAAGGAATCTGCTTTTCAAGGCTGTGGTTTATTTTGTCCCTGGATTAAGAATATGGCTGTGTCCTGCACACCTGGTATTAGTTTTGGAAGTATGAAAAATGCATGGAGTGGTCATGAGTTGCACACAGTTCCAGGAGCCGCTGCTGAGATGCAGCATGAAGGCAGGGCATGAAGACCCTCAGGAATAGGCTGAAAGAGCCTTTGGAAGATGGACCGTGGTTTGCATGGAGACCTGAAGATGTTTTGGATATACCAGGACTGTGCAAAAGGGCTACCATGGAGTGCAGTGTTGGCATGGGATGAAAGTTTTCCCTGGCGACTCTGCCCAGCTGGAGGGGCGGGATTGGAAAACCTGGAGACTGTCAGTCTATGGTTATATTGAAGTTGAACTGCAGAAGTTTGATGACTGTTGATGGTGGTTGAGTTTGCATTATTCTAGTCTCTCCTTGCTATGCGTTATATCAGTTAAAATGTTTACTCTGTGCCTTGACATGTTGAAAGTATTTAACTTGTTTGATTTTACAGGACTCACTATCTTAAGTTGATCAAGACTGTGAGAACCTTTGAAATTGGACTGAGTACAATTTACAATGTGTGATAGTTATAAATCTATTGGGGACCAGGAGCTAAATATATTGGGGGCCAGGGGCGGAATGTGGTAGTT
Organism: Orientallactaga sibirica; assembly: GCA_036365145.1. Taxonomy (NCBI): domain Eukaryota; kingdom Metazoa; phylum Chordata; class Mammalia; order Rodentia; family Dipodidae; genus Orientallactaga; species Orientallactaga sibirica. The sequence continues at coordinate 1,669 of JAEOAD010002336.1, read as the reverse complement.
TGAATATATTGTCCCCCAATATATTCAGTATTTTATTAGTTTATAGTTTGCATCTGCAATCACCTTGCTAGAGGCAAGGTCACTGGGGGCTGGTCTTAAGGTGTGGTGATGGTTTGAGAGTCCATTGTAAAGATATGCAAATGTGCCTAGCAGGAGTTCCTGAAGTGTGCTGTGTGACTTTTGGCTGTAGTTTTGCTCTGTGTGCTGTGGTGGCTGGTTGGTTTCTCTCTCTCTCTCTTGCCTGTGGAGAGCAGGCCACTTCTTCTGCCCTTATGGAACTTCCCCTGGATCTGTAAGCTTCAATAAATAATATCCCTTCCTCCATAACTGTGCCTGGTCTGGAAGTTCATCTCAGCGAACCTGAAGCTGTCTGCTACACTAACAGTAAACAGGTTTCCCAAATATGGGAAAATTAAAATGTTGAGAGTTACTGGGCCATCAAAGAAGTGGGCTGGGGAGTGGTCAAAGGCACTTGCTTGCAAAGCCTGATATACTTTAGAGGCTGAAGTAGCAAGATTGTTATGAATTTGTGATGCAGAATGAGTTACATTTCAGCCTGGGCTCAAGTGAGACCCTGCTTCATAAAAAGCAAAAAAGAAACTGAGAAAATTTCTTTGATAAAACACATAAATCTTGAGACATTATAGGAGGGTGTACATGATAACTGGACCTCTCTGTTACACAAAGCAGATTCTGGTGCCAGAAACCTTACTGAACGGTCTCTGCAAGGGCACATGCCTGTAATTTTTTGTATCAATCCCCAGACTTATTGAGACTTTTTTTTTATTTGAGAAAGAGTCAGAGAGAGAGATAGAGAGAGGAAAGGATGGAAAGAGTGGGCATGACAGGACATCTGGCCACTGCAAACGAACTCCAGATATATGTGCCTCCTTGTGCATCTGGCTTATGTGGGTCCTGGAGAATCAAACCAGGATTCATTGGCTTTTCAGGCAAATGCCTTAATGGCTAAGCCATTTCTCCGGCCCCATGGAGGCTTTTTGAACCTCCCACAAAGACCTCAGAGACTAGTGAAGGGATTAAAAAATTAGTTATTCAAAATTAATACTTTCTGTTCCTTATCTAAATAAGAGTTTGACTTATATTTTCTGGAATCCAAATGGTAATATACTTTCCTGTATGAATATAGAATGTATTATTACATCATATTATTTGTTTCATGTAGAAGTGTATGTAACAGAACTAACCTATCAAAATGTGACCCTGCATTTTCTTTTGGACATCATGCCCTTTTGCAGATAGAAAAAATTTTCAATTCTTGCAAATTGAAACTTTCTCATCATCAGAATAATTATTTCTAATCTCAAAATTCCTTTTTACCATTTTTTTTGGGTCAGGCACACTGATTAGCCTCTGTTTTAACTTGAAGACTTCTTTTAATCTCTTGGACCTATGTGATCAGCATGAATACTGATAATTCTCCAATCTTCTAAACCTGAGGGCCAAGAAGTAATCTCAAGTTTATGGCAGAGAACTCCCTGCTTTTCTAATCTTTGCATTTCTTTTTTCTTCTTATCCAGTTTTCATTACTTGACTGAGACCCATTGTGATTGTTCCATTCAGGGAAACTTTCAGTTAAAACCTTGTCTCCTTACAAGCTCTGCTGTACATGCCTTTTGCAGAGCAGTTGTCTGCCTACTCAAATTCTATT